>JAKZHN010000016.1:678918-868851 GCA_037179335.1 Cyclaneusma minus
CCCCCCCCCCCCCCCGCCCCCGCCCCCGCGCGGGGCGCGGGGGCGGCGGCCCCCCCCCCCCGTGCGTGGGCTGGTGGGCGGTATTATAATTGTTGTAGAATTAAAAACCGTTGTCACAGAAATTTGGTCCGCGTACAGTGCAAATTTGGTCTAAGCACGGTTTTTTAATTGATTGTGGCACGGTTATTGGTTTTAAAACGGTTTTTAAACGGTTTTAAACCGATTCTAAACGATTTGATTGGATAAAAAATTGGCTGGTGATTGGCCAAGTGCCCATTTGGCCAATTAGGTGGATAAAAAACTGGCATTATAATTGGCTAAGACAAATTGGAAATTTTGCAAAAAAAATTGTTTTTATAGGAATTTGAATTCAAGGCTTTTTTTCTTTATTTTCAGGCTTTATTAAATTTGTTAAAATAGCATTTAATTATTTTAATAGCAAGTTTTTCCAAATCAATTTTAATATACAGCTATAAATAGCTATAAATGGCTTTAAATTCCTTATAATTGCAATAGCTGCAATTTTATAGCTAGAAATAGCTGAAAATAACTGCAATTCTGCAGCTGGAAATAGCTTTAAATCTGCAGCTACAAAGGCTGCAATTCTAATTAATGGCATTTTGCCAGCAGCCAATTACGGTCCCAGAACCGTTCAAAACCAAAAACCGTTCCAGCACCGTCCATACATCGCCACCCAGAACAGGCGCGCCCCCCCTAGGTCCACTTCAAGTACTGAATAGGAACATTGTCACTCAAATAAATTACTGACACACTTCTGTAGAGCATGCGACATCTTGCACTTTTTGATCCTTTGGCCATTGTCGAATTGCCTGACCAATCAGACCGCTCTGCTCTACTACAACCTCGCCTTTACTACGAGAGCGTCCTGGACCAGCTCCACAACTGCTTCAGCACATCCATAGGAAGCCTGATAACCCCAACCACCGTGCCCGTAGTTGTGAACGGTCCAGGTATGCCCAATGAGCTCCTTTTCCATTCGCACCCCTGCTTCGCGGACCGGACGAAGGCCAACCCCACTATGCAGCATATTAGCATCCATTCAATGTCTCCAACAGTACAGGACTTTCTCTTCACATACTGTCTGATGACACTCAGGGCCTCAACCCCTTTACCACCCGTCAGAGCTGGGCACAGCTCGACAGCACGCTTCATTATTCGCAATGCCTGGTTAGGATCTGGCTGTGACTCCCAGCTCCCTTTCTGATAGGTCCCACCAAGGACCGTTCCACCACCCGCAGCCCGCTGCATGATATAGCACACTTCATCGTCGCTATCGTCCGTTCCGGAGATGCTAGCCATGACTCCTGGTTCGTTGCGTACAACAACGATCTGGCCACGTGCTGGAATGACAGAGCCGTCCATCACGCCTCCCAGCTTGGAGGCAAGTAGCCCAGTGCAGTTGACAACCACATCTGCTTTGCTCCCAGAGGCGTGCAGATGAGCTGCTTCGGACACATGTTTCAGGACGCTCCGCTTGAAGACGACGCCATTCTTGAGGCACCGGCTCACGAGGTAGGGCAGATAGACGGCCGTATTGATGCAGACGGACGTGAAAGCATTCCCGGAATCAGCAGATGGATGCAGTTCTTCCTTGCTCAGAACTCGAAAGTCTGGCACGACGTCTTTGTACCAAGGTTGAGCGGAGGTTAGCTCCTTCATCCACTGGCCCGTGACCCCTCGCAGGTCCTTGTTACGACAGTAAACCACGGCATCTGCCAAAGATTGTCAGTCCTCGAATGGCAAGCGGCAACTTTGCGACCAAGACTTGCTTTGAAAATGGATACCGGCCTCGGGCACATCCCTCGCCAGACGCGACAGCTCAGGCCAGGTGTTTCGTTCCCATCTACTGCCGGCAGCATCGGCGACGCTTCAAAGACCGTTTCAGCTCAACAGATGGCTTCCCAAGCCGGTGGTATACTCACGGCAGGTAATTGGCGCCAGCCCAGGGCGATGTGTATTCTATGTCATAGTCGCCGGGCATGTGCTTGGCGACGACAGTGACATGGTAGGCGGGATTCTTCGAAAGTAACAGAGCCGAGGTCAGACCAGACACACCTGCTCTGTGAAGAGGTAAGTTTGTGAATTCAGTAGTAGGTTGCAATGTAGCAGTACGTACCCAAGCACAACAATGTTAGCCATGGAAACCTGACTCGGACAGAGATTTCTGCTAGCCAGAGAGCGGAACTGTAAAGGACAGGAAGCACTTCGGGCGGTGAAGAGGTTGTAATATATAGTGAGAGTTTGGAAGAGCGGAGATGTCAATATCCCTGAACAGCCTGGTCGGCCGACGCAGATAACGTGCAGGGCATAGATAGTGACAGAGGCAGCCACATAATGAAATTGATCTCCTGGGTTGTGGGAGTCCCCGATTATGATTACTACGGATGCCCTGGACGGATTGGAAGAAATGCTGGGGAACTCAACCATGGGCGGGGAGTTTGCAGCACTCGCTTGGTTGTGAATTTCTTAGAAAAGACATTAAGCGGCACCTGTGCACTAAATAAATACTTATTCCCAATTTCCCATCTTCTCCCAGCTATTCGCACGTACATATTCCAATTTCGTGACCAACCTCCTCGTGCACTATTCACACCTTAAGCACGCCACAACACAAGCCTGAACGTTGAAGCCAGTGACCCAAGCCACACAGCTCCAAACCCCTGCAGCCTATCACGTGCCTGTGACGCATTGTCGAGACCGTCAGTGCGTTCGAAGGTCCTTTTCTATCTCCAAGCAAAAGCGTCAGTCATGTCCAGTCTCCCAGAAGCTATGTGGCTTCAACATATTTACTCACTACTCTTGATGCAGTCCCACACACCTCCCCGGTCTCACCCACCATGGGGCGTACCAGCACCACAAGGCGGGCTGCTGGCCCTTGTGCTTTAAAGCGCGACGAGGAGTTTCCAGGCCTCGCCGGAGACAATCTGTACGCTGATGGGCACAGAGTGACGAGTGACGGTACAACTTTCCACTACCACTGCACCATGTAGCCTGTGCTGACCGCGACGCGACTGCAGGCAATTGCCTGTTCAACGCTTTCTCCCTCTGCGTGTACGGAGACCAGACACATCACGAGGAAATCCGCGAGGATGTCGTTTTTTACCTTCGTGAAAATGCCGAGCATTTCAAGCATTTCATACCCGTGCCCTCCGCCGGCGGAGGTCGTCGCAATCCCAAGCGCAAGAATGTGAAAGTGGCCTCTCTGCACCCTGAGACCCCTTCGGAGTCGGACATCGACCGCGCCTTCGAGAAGTACCTCGCGGACATGAGCCAGACGGCCACTTGGGCCGATCACAATCCAATCCAAGCCTTCGCCGACGCCTACGGCCTGGTCGTCCAGCTATACCGCAAGGAGAGTGAATCCAAGACCAACCGCCAGCTCATCACCCCCAATATCAATGGCCGCGACGACATCAAGAGGCCCATGGTCCACATCGCGTACCACGTAAGTTGCGCCAGACCACCCTATTACTCACCAGTACTAACTTTTAATCCAGGAATGGAACCACTACTCTTGCATTCGAAACCTCGCGGGTCCGCACGAAGGCTTCCCAAAAGTGCAGACTTTGGAGAGCCCCGAGGAAGAAGCCCGCATCAGTGCCGCTGCCACCAAGGCCCGTCACGCCGCGCCTTGGAAAATCAGGATGGTCCAAGGCCGCCTGCCGTATCAATGCGACCTCGAGTGCGTTAAGCTTGCACTCCAGGAACGCAAGGGCAATGTCGAGGCCGCCATCCGTGAGCTATACGACCAAGAGGACCATGCCAGTGTGGCATCGCAGACGGGGAGTGTGAGCACCCAACGAGACACCGACGATGATGAGGAGGAACTTGGTGGAACCAGGAAAAAGAGTCGATCCAGCGACGACGAAGACTCGAGCCAGGCCAAGGACAAGAAGCGACCTATCAAGCCTCTCCGAGGCATTATAAAGCTGACATTAAACAAGACCAAGCAGTCGGGATCCCAGTCTCCAGTTGTGCCCGCTGCGTCCGACTCATCAAGCGTCTCTCTGGACGTCTCACCCCTCGCCCTGCTTGAGAATGCAGAGACAGCTCCTAAGCCTTCGACCCCCCGCACCCCTGTGACACCGTCCAGGGAAAAGTTCACCGACAACGCTCCGAGCCCAGCAGTGGATCTAGCCGTTCGCAGCACCAAGGCTGTTGGAAAGAGCACTATGCTCGATCCTGTCCAGAACGACCAAGCCAGTTCGCACGATCCGTCTGGCGAGGACAGCGGCAGCGAATACGCCCCCAACGTCAAATATCCTTCCACCACTCGCGCAAAGCTTTCTCGAGGCTCCTCCAAGGACCGCAAAGAAGTTGCCCCGAAGAAGCTGAAGCGACTCAGCTCAGGTCGCGACAGAAAAGCCAATCGGAACGCAGCCGAGACAGCAGCTCGCAAAGATTGCAAGCGCAGCGAGGCGCAGGCGTCGGACGCGTCGAGCAAGACTAGAGATGACAAGGTTGCCCCGGCTGCTTCTCATGGCAAGCAACCGGGCAAAAGCAAGCAGACCGTTCATGTTTGAGCGGTGATTTCGTGGTTCTTCGCACCTCTTCCGTTCTTCGATAGAAGGAACATTGGCAACCTCTGTACTGGTAACCACGTTCCTAGTCCCTCGCACACCCTACCGTTGACCACCGAATACATTCGGGGTAGGGTGTGTGATACTAGGCTCGTGGCCCAGGTGCTCTGACAGTTAACGGCGCATTCTTCTTGTTCTCTGCAATTACACCGAATACAGTAGGTAGCAGTCGACATGGATGGATGGCATGATGACTCTCGGAGACTTTGGACGGCATAGAATCTTTCTTTTCGGGCGGCGGGACTGGCGCGACAGTTCGACCTTTCCTTGGCACGATACGACTTCTCACGACTTCTCACGGTTTCTCACGGTTTCTCTTCTTTCATGGCGGGGCGGCGTCTGCATTACAGCGAGGATTCACGCATAGTTTGGCGCATGGCATGATACCACGGGTCTGGGACTTTTACAATAGCATTCTCGAACAGGATAAAGGAACGGCACGCAGGCATAGGTAAACAGGCGCGCGGTGCTTTGTATGGGGCATTGTAGATAGTCAGAACATGGCGAATGATCACAGCTTTGAAGCCTTGAACACATGAGATTGATTTGACAGTGGCCCTTGATTTCGGACATGGAAAGGTGTGAAATGCGTCTCAGGCAAAGGTCGAGCTCTCCTGCAGAAGGGGCCGGCCGGGGTTACGTCGGGAACGAAAGAACTCTCATATGTCGGAGCGACGCTCAAAAGCTTCCTGCCAAACCAGTCGTCCACTTCTAGTTCTACCACTTCCCACGCCAGCAGCACCTTCGTCGCATCGCAGTGCATCGCATCGTATCGCATCACCCGCCACTCCAGTTTCCAGCTCCCCCTCCATTTGCTGGCCTTTGCCCAGAGCTCATTCGCGTCCCTAGAAGCGGTACATAGCAAGCAGCCAGCATGGACTACTCCGACGCATTGTATGTGTTGCGCCTGTCGCGTGCCCCGAACTGAGAGCAAGCACTGATCTGGTACCTCCAGTCGCATTGTGAACCTGGCCGTCGGTGCCATCATGGTGCTGGGAGGCATTTCACAGTTTTTCCCGCTCGGCTTGTATGTTTCCCCAGTCGAAGAAGTCTGCCGTGGAGAGTGTCGGCGCTGACAGTGCTTGCAACAACAGCCAATCTGTCATTATCGGATGCTATGTCATAGTATTCGGTCTTGGTAAGTCCAGCTCGAAAGCCCCCGTTCCCGTCCCCTCCATGAACCGCATACTGATACCACCTGTCTCATCCAGCAACCGCACTCCTTGAGTTCCAAATCCCTCCTCAGGTCTCCCGCTACGCCTCGTTCCTATTCTCCTTCCTCGGCCGCGGTATCTGTAAGCTGTCCCCCAGCACCAACGCGTACACGAAGCTTTCCTTGTACAGCTACTGACCGTTCATTTCACAGTCTACATTTTCGTCGGCTGCATCCTCCTCAACAACGGCGTGCTCCGAATCATTGCCGGCTCTCTCATCGGCCTCGTGGGAGTCGCATACGCAGCCTTGGAATTCATCCCCAGCATCGAACCTCCTGCAAATATGCGCGAGGCGGACGGCGGATGGGGCGCCGAGCAGGTCTAAAAACAAACGTCTGCCTATAAATATGCGCTTTAGAGCTCGCGACAGGTGGAGGCTCGTGAGACGCTGCTGAGAGGTGCAAGTGCTGTAAATAGGATACGGCGCACAATCGCAGAAGAGAGATGGTCGAGAGGCTCCGAAGCAGCCACGCTGCATTAGTTGTGTATGGAGTAGTTCTGCCTTTCGATACTAGAAAAGGAGGCAGTCAATTTGTGGCGAAACCGAGGGGGGGGGGGGGGGGGGGGGGGGGGGGGGGGGGTTTGTTTGTTTTTGTGGGGGGGGGGGGGTGGGGGTGGGGGGGGGGGGGGGGGGGGGGCCCGGGGGGGTAGGGGTGGGGTGGGGGGGGGGGGGNCCCCCCCCCCCCCCCCCCCCCCCCCCCCCCCCCCCCCCCCCCCCCCCCCCCCCCCCCCCCCCCCCCCCCCCCCCCCCCCCCCCCCCCCCCCCCCCCCCCCCCCCCCCCCCCCCCCCCCCCCCCCCCCCCCCCCCCCCCCCCCCCCCCCCCCCCCCCCCCCCCCCCCCCCCCCCCCCCCCCCCCCCCCCCCCCCCCCCCCCCCCCCCCCCCCCCCCCCCCCCCCCCCCCCCCCCCCCCCCCCCCCCCCCCCCCCCCCCCCCCCCCCCCCCCCCCCCCCCCCCCCCCCCCCCCCCCCCCCCCCCCCCCCCCCCCCCCCCCCCCCCCCCCCCCCCCCCCCCCCCCCCCCCCCCTCCCCCCCCCCCCCCCGCCCCCCCGCCCCCCCCCCCCCCCCCCCCCCCCCCCCCCCCCCCCCCCCCCCCCCCCCCCCCCCCCCCCCCCCCCCCCCCCCCCCCCGTGAGCGAGCTTTGAATTTGTTTTTGTGTGTGAGCCTATGGACGTTTGGAGCATTCTAGGCGAGGAACCTCAGGATGAAAAAGGATTACTGCTACTGTGCTTCTTGGAACCCTCCAACAAGTTTCGGTCTTCAGCAGCAACGCGCTTGGTTCTCGCAGCAAGTTTGTGCTGACAGTCAACTGAGTCTGACACCGATCACTTGTGACTCGAGGATATCACAGAGCTTCTTAACGCCGATAGAACCTGAGTGATATTTGTTAGTGCCTAGTGACGTGTCTAATACTTTCTCGGCTGTCCATTGAAGAGGTGTTACGACGGTAGTTTTTCTTTCAATAATCAATTCAGTTGTCTACGCTCACTTGATTTTGATTTTTGACTCCAAGACGATAGATCCTAGTTGTATGAAGAAATTATAATACCATTTTCCTAGTAGCTTCCATGTATCTGATAAACAGGACCTAGATCGAATCCCAATCACCGAGGTTGAACCTGACTACAGTCTTGATTTTGATTTATTGAGTCTGCGTTTATCTAAAGTACGCATCCAGAAGCTCAACACGGGTGGGGTGTTCTCCTAAAGCCTGCGTGTCGCAAAATCAACCCCCTATCCTGTTCCCACTGCCGATTTTGACGTACAGTGTATGCTCCGAACACCATTGAATGCCCGGGCGTGCCTAATCCTAATGCTACCCAGAAAACCCAATCCGCGCTGTAACTCCTTCGACATTTGTCGTGAATATATCAATAAATCATGGAAGTTCGGGAAAGGCAATTGACGGGTCTATACCTAATGAAGTGCTTGCGCTCTCTCAAAGGTCATACGGCCCCCTTGTATCGCTTTCCAAGTACCCTTGTCTTTCAACATAGTATTCCCCACTATCATTCCCAACCTATGGCTCGCCCAGCTCTTCCAGCTCTCTCTCCTTCGCTTTTAGCAGTTCTCGCATCCTCTCTGCTTCCCTTTGCAACTCTGCTCTCCTCTCCAACTTTGCACGTTCCCTATGTCTATCTTTTTCGTTCATTGTGCCAGGACTTATCCCTTGTGAAGGAGCGGGACTCGGCATGTTGGCATACTGCGTGGGAGGCGGCGAAGGTTTTGGCGCTCGTAAAATAGGATCAAGATTCGAGGCATCAGTTTGCGTGGGCGACCCTTGTTGTGCTGGGTTCAAGATGGATTTGATTGACGAAAGTCGTTTCGAACTGGGGTCCGGCGGCGATAGAGATGTTGTGTTGATAGTTTGCGGCGGATTACTCGCCTCGGTTTCTGCAGCGGAAAAGGATCGTTTTCGACTGGGGGATAGAAATGAATTTGGTGACAGAGACGTTCGGCGCTGATCCGTTGAGGGATATGATGTCAGTGGCGGGAGTCGATTCTCGTCTGTCAATGAAGACACCACAGGTTGCGTGTATGGGGCCTGCAAGGAGCTGGTAGACTTATACGCCATGGGACCTGAGGAAGGGTGTTGTGGGTGGCCGCTTTGCGATCGCATCATGGATGAAGGCTCCGGAAGAAACGTCATTTGATTGCCGTTTTCGACGCTTCGCCGGCGAAATCCCAGGTTGACGGAGCCGTCAGCATTTATACTTCCCCGTTGCTGCTCCGGGGTGGTCGCGCGAGGAGAACGCTGGTCATCAGACTCAGGCGAGCCCATGGAATTGGATGCAACATCGACGATCGAGGTTGAGCGCTGTGTAGCAGGCACGATACGTTTCCTTCGTTTGATAAGAGATTTCTTCATCGTCACGGGTCTGTGTACGCCGTGAAGCTTGTAATACAGTCCTGACGTTCCATGTTAGCAAGATGAGGAGCTTGAGGTTTTCCGAGTATATATACCGCAAGCATTGCAGATTGTATGACCACTCATGTCTCGGCGCCACAAAGGCGTAATGGTCGTGCCGCAGTTTTGACAAGCAACCACCACAGTGGTGCTCTGAGACTCGCTCTGCAAAGCGGCAACGTCAATCGGTGTCGGCCCATCTGTAGACGCAGAAGCACAGGCAGATGCTTGGTCGTGGCTTAAATTGAGCTGCGCACTCTTGGATACTCTGTTATTGTAGGCTGGGCAGCCGCTGCAGCCTTCTGCCCCACCAGTCCCGTTGCAGCGGCCACCTCCAGGACAAGTGCCCGTTGACATATGGTCTTGTGCGACATGAGTTGCCTGCATAGCAGAGCTCTGATTCTGAGAGAGTCTCGGCGAAGCTGTCCCCTCAGGTGATGCACGCTGGCTAGCTGGGGAGGCGACAACAAGGGGCGGCCGTTTCAAGTTCGTAGGGCGGGCGGCATTGCGCGCTTTAAGATATAGCCCACAAGCATTGCAGATTGTCGCGCCATTGGGCGACCGCCTCCACAGCGGTGTCCGAGTTGTGCCACAATTACTACCAGACGTTAGCGCTGGACGTCGAAAGCTGCTCGAATGGTGAGGATCCACCTGCAGGCCTGGCCACTTGGAGTAGTATCCGATGTCGTCGATAGGGGAACCGAAGAGCCACGGTACTGGTTTTCTGGCATCGATCGCGGGGACAGTTGATATATGGATTGGACTTCGCCTTCCGATGGCGACGTTCGTGAGTCCTCAGGAGGAGATGCCTGCCGTGAAAGGGCTTGTTTCATGCGGAGTTCACTGGCTCGATGGGCGTCTGGCTGTGCTACGTGGAGCTGGGATAATGACATGATGGCTTCTTCAAAGTGACTGAGTCAACTCGCCTGGTCCTGTAGAGATCCTCCTTAAGCTGCGACAATCCGTTAACTTGTGAACCACAGATGAAAAGGGGTTGCCTTGCACGAGGTTCTAAAAAGATAAAAGAGCGGAAAACTAGACCCGCCCACTTTCAAAGTTGGTACGAACGCTGGTTCTGAGGTCTTCCGTGATATGAGAAAGAATAGGGTCAAGGTCAAGCTACCAAAGTCTTGTGATATAGCAGCAGCACCGTATATCGAGGAGGCGTGTGAAAGTGCCAACAGGTTGCGCAAGTAGCAAATTCTCGGGCTTTGCAGATTATTGCCTTCTTCACTAACGCCTCATCTGCACTTGCAATGCCCTGTCTCGCCGAAGAATGGGAGCATACGGTCCGGGAGCTGTTAGGACTCTAATGAGATTTTCCTTGGCTCTCAAGACAGCTCTATCCAGGAGCAAAGGCTAAGTTGTTCCCGGAATTCTCAAGTGATTCCTAATTGGTACGAAAGAATAGAATTAAGTTGCTACTCACAGATATGCTAGCGGACTTGCGAAAGCTTGATTAGGATAGCAGCGCGAGAGCGATTCAAGTCGCAAGAATCAGGAGAGCAAGTGGCCAGGGGGCGAAGGGACGGGTCAAAGTAGGCCAGCGGCTCGTGATGGTCGGCTACGGACTCGCTCCCCTTCTCTCCAGAGCGGCAGGTCCACAGTCGTCTGCTTCCTTGGGGGACTTTCGGTCTGGGCTCAAGGAGTTCGAAACGGTGGTACAGTGCCGGCTTGTCGGGGGACGCAGCGGGCAGCGAGCAGTTGGGTGGCAAGCAGGTCGCCGGTGGGTGGCCAGGAAGAGTCAGTCGTCGGGCTGGTGTCTACATGTACACGGCGATGTGGCGGCATGCTGAACCAGCAACATTGGAGAATGGGCAGATACAGGCGCAGGCGCAACGGGGAAGCATAGAGAGAGCAGATACAAATAATCAGCAAGTCCATCGTCTGGGCAGTGGTCACTAGGTGGTGGACGGTGTCAGGGTCCCGATCCAGCGGGGCGGAAGGCCAACGAACCTAGCCAATTACGAGGCGCCGATTATAAAGCAACGCCGGCTAGCACAGCCTCCAAGTAGGCGGACCCTCTTTTCAGCCTCTGCTGCATTCCGATGAGCCCACGCCCCAGGCTCCTGTTTCTGCACAACATCTGCGCAGGCATCGCTTCCAAGCTCAGATGAAGAATGCCAGCTCAAGCAGAAATTCCCACTTACATCACATCACTACACATTAGATTGGTGTCTTACCATTCAATTGAATTCATTCATTTCAACCTTAGTGAGCGACGTTGAATCACTCTCGCAGATCTTCCAGGCGCGGCAAAAGTTGATGTTGAATCACGACCCCTTTCACTTCCCGGCATCCAAGAGAACCCTAGATATCGCGAACGAGTCTCGCGCCCGCCCACGCATAGGCATAATTGCGCTGGTACCAGTTCACGCTTTTGTCTGTCAACCAAAGAACTTCATAATACAAGGGCAAGCCAAGGGGCAACCTACCAGCTTTTCCTGCCGGCAATCCGCGGATGTGTGGCCCAGGAACCCCCAAGCACAATGTTGTGCTTACCGTCAAAGAAGTCGGCTACGCGTGTCAGTGCAGCACTCTCCGTCACTTCTCAGCCACATGACGGCAAAATGGAAGACGTACCGGTGTACTGGGGGTACAAATACATGGGATCAAACCCCTCGTGTCTTTCCAAGGGCGAGCTAGTCCATTCCCAGACTCCTCCCATCTCGCCCTGCCCTGCCAGCTTGTTACCACTACCGGTCACAGCCACAGGCCGCCAATGCTGAAATCCAACATTAGCACCTCGAAGGTCAACGAATATCTCTTGCGAGACCTTCGCCGCTGGAGATAAAACTTTGGATGGTGGTGATTCTTGTACACCATTGTTGACAAGGTGGCTAATGCAAGAGATTTAGTCAGCTTGACATGGTACACTTCGTGTTCAGACAGGAGCAGCTGCATACCCATTGACAGCAGGGACTGTCTTTGTAAGCTTCTGATTAGCTTCTCTTCCTTTCATAGCATTGACATAGCTATATATGCTGCGAGCTTCCTCAAAGGTAGGGATACGACCCCCCATCCAAGCTGCGCAGCCGTGAAGTTCGTCATACGAAGCGAAAACTGGCCAGTCCAGAGCATATTGCAGCGGGACTAGGCCATAGACTGTACGGACGGCTTTGCTGGCCAAGTATGTCTTCAACGACATACTCCTCTGAGCCTTCCCATTGATATGGCCATTTTTCAAGCCATTTGCTGATGGACTGGTTTCTGTGCTTGGGACATGACCATTTGTTTCATCCTCCGCCCAAGAGGCTGGGATTTTGGCATTGTGAGTTTCCACCAGATAGTTTGCATACTGCTGAGTATTAGCAGGTTGTAAATAAGCGTAAGGCCTCGATGTGCTAAAAAGCATACCTCTTCATTTGTGATCGGCCGTGCTTTGGCGGAAAACGAATGGACGTCTACCACCCTCGAAGGCTTCTCGTTGTCCCTGATAACCTGTCAAGTCCGTTGCATCATTACATGCGCCTCAAGAGACTTACCATCCAAAATGTCTGTCGGGGCCAGAATTATCCTCAGGATCATCCAGACCAATAGTGACTTTCTGGGCTGGGATTGTCACCCACTCGTTGGGGACGCGAGCTTTTTCAGCTATTTCCGCATCCTGTTTGAAATCCGGAGTCTCTGTACCAGGCGGTGGTAGCGTCTTGTCGCTTTGGAGCATCATGTAAAGCAGGGTCTCCAGGTGCATGACTTCGTGCTCGAAACCAACCCAAATGGCACGTCCAATTGATCTGGAGTCCGTAGGCACCCTAGTCGTGTAGAGCCTTTCGATCTTAGCTCTCACTTGTCGCTGGTAGTCTAGAATCTCCTCGACAGGAGGCCATTCAGATGGAGTCTCGGAATGCGAATGACACTCCTCTGGGTTGTCAACATCTGGGTCAATGCCTCTTTCGAAGATCCGTGGATAGTATGATGGTTCACATCGTGGCTCATTGGTTACCTTGGCCAATTGGATGTCCAGAAACGTAGGAATATGCCCCAGATAGAAGATACAGGCATTCCTGAGCTTGATGGGCTTATTCAACAGCTCATCTTCAGGTATCATGTCCCGAGTCACGGTGTCCCATACTGCCCACAGGGCTCTCCAGTCTCCCAGGGATGGTACTGTAGTCGCAGCATACTGTGAAGGCATCAAAGGAAAGGGCATATTTTGCCTAGAAAGCAGGTGTATATCTGTGATTGATGCTAGATCAGCGGACTTTGAAGTGCGAACTGTCATACAAACAACAACCGGATTGACGAATCGAAATTTAGCGATGCTTGCATTGGTAGGTATGAGATAACGAGATTGACTATGGAGCGGGGAAGGAATGGGCTTCCAGGGCCAAGCGCTTCCATTTGTTGTTTACTAAATGATGTGATTGGAAAGACTGGCCTTGCTTGCCATATGCCATACTTTATAGATATGACTGGACGCGGTCTTGTGTAACCAAGCCGCCTTCCGCGCCTAAGAGAAACAGTGGCGATGGAGGCAGATCGGGTATTACATTTCGCCACTCGGGATACCTGTTTGGTGTCGCCACAGACAAGAATCAATCCCACACCAATTGCTGCCAATCGCTGAGGACCATAAGTGTTCCCGTTGGTGTTCCCACTGGTGTTCCCGGGTTTCTATTTCCGTCCTAGCGAAGCCAATTTCGAATTTATTCTAGCCCCTGAGTGGGGTCCAGAACTTGATCTGGCATCAAAGCAGAGTCCTTAGGCTTGACGGGACACACTTTGCCAGAAGCTGGGCTAGACAGACTTCGTCCTGACTGCAACGTAGTACAGCACGCTCTGGTGTACAAAACGACGAAGAATGCACAGTCAAGGCCTATGAGCAACGGAAAGTGGTGGCAAGAGCTCGCCAAGGAGTACTTTACTCCAGCTTGTGTTATTTACGGGAGTGGTAAGGTCGGTTAAGTCCTCTCTACTTAGAGGGAATTTCGACCAACAATAAGAACAAAGAGAAACAAGACGTACTGTAGTTTTCAGTCGTAGAGGTCCATTTACAAACCTCTTTGAGACCAGCTGAGTGCCAAAGCGCTTCGGCGGCATCGGCCGAGTACTTGAGACTTTGCTCAACCTTGATGCGTTCACCAGCTTTGAACTCGATCCCTCGAAACTCCCTGTCGCAGAGTGGCGAATAATATGCTTCATGTCGACCTCCTTCGCCGTCGTAGACATATTCGCCAATGACTTCCCACTCATGAATATCAAAAGCCTTCTCGCCGAGAATCCTATTCGCATGCATCAAGCCATTGAGAATAAATCTAAAGAGCCAAGGGTCAGTGTCCAAATACAGGTTACTGTTCCAAACTCGAGGTAACCTACTCTCTGGTGACACCCTCGCGATCTGGTACAAGTTAGCCAGTTGTGTTTCCAGGATTGCATGCAGTAGCAGCCAGATGCTCTACAGAACACAAGCGACCAGGCAAGGCCAAGAGCAACATGTATTATACGGTTGTTCTCCTGGTTCTCCAAGACCGCGGCCTTTATCCCAGTTTCCACACCAAAAAGAGAAAAACGGGCTCACCATTGTAAGCATGACTATCGTGTATTAGCTTGGTATTAACGATGTCAATTATCGTGGGCGGAGACATACAAGACTTTGGCTGGATCCTCGCACCCATCGAGTCCAACAAACATTTTGTCACCTGGCCGTATCAAAGCCCTTGAAAACCCTTTCAAAAAGGAGGCTGCATCCGGCCGGTTGAAGTTGCCTGACGACGTTGTCAAGAAGGATGACTTGTATCATGCCTCGAACTCACTCACCTAGGCTAGAGCCCAAGCTCAGAACGCACTTGGGTCGTTGAGCGATTTCCGGTTGTTGCAACCAGTGCAAGCCGTCATCGTATGTTCCGTGGAGCCCGTGGCACCTGACGTGCTTCAAAGCGGGCACTTGAGAAAGAGTACGCTCCAACTCGTCGAGGGATAGATCCAAAGCGTAGTAATCAATGTCCTTTCCCGCAGAATCCAACGCTGCCAGAAGCATGCTCACTTTTCGCAGATTACTGACCCGATGTCAGTAATAAGGTCGTGCAACGTGCTCCCCGGAAACACCAACCCACTACCGAGTTCGACGAGCATCGAGCCCGACTCGACCTGTCGAGCCATATCAGCAGCATGGTTTGTCAAGACATCTATCTCCGAATTCGTCAGATAGTACTCTGAAAGGTAAGTAATCTGCTTTTCGTAAGTAGTGTTCTGTGGAAACAATGGCTTCTTACGTCTTCAAATAGTTGCAGGCCCCTTTCGTCGTACAAGATCAACGTGGGCATTGTTTTCGGACCCCTGGCGGGCTTCAACTTCGACAGGATCTCCTCCTTCAGGTTGATCTCGACAGCCTCGCGGCGAATATCGATGATGTTGAGGTCTGGAATGCGGGGAGAGGCAAGATCAGGACATTGAGTCTTTTTGTTCAGGGGTACCTGGTGATTCACACCGTTGGGAGCCATCGTGGACTCGCAAGGGCCAGAGTAGTCCGGTCGAGAAGCTGAAGGCCAATGCAGGTCCGGTATTGGGGCGTATCAGATCCGTGAATTACAGCAAGCGCGTGTAGCTAACAACAGTGGCCGGGGTTCTAGAAACTGGGTTTCCTTTGGTGGCTTTATAGGCGTCGAACAGAAATAGACATTGCTGACACAATGTAGTTGGTAAGGAACAAAAGTTTGCAGAGCGCATCATTAGCCTAAAGGGACTGACATGAGCTTCAGCAGCTTTGAGTGGGACCGTCAGGAATGGACTATTCCGGAGATTCCTAAGCGGCTCCCATAAGCGGTAATGAGAGCTCCGCAAACTCCACGACAGGCAGATGTCGGAGGACGGCATGGCCTTGCTTGGTTTACGTACTTGCATGTCTATGTACAGTACGTAGCTGGCTCTCTACATAAGCACCCAGAGCCTCGCGCTCGCAACAAGGCCTGTTGGCGGTCGTATGATTCCAAAGCAAGCAGTATGGCGAGCAGTCGAGGGGGCCCTGATTGGACGGGCTCCCCGCAAGGCCAGGCACAGGCACAAGAAAGAGCTCGGACAAGATGCACGCCATGGCCACAGACTCGAAGGGCGTGTGGAGAGGAAGGCCTGGAATTGGCAGATGGGAGACGTCAAGGAGACCGTTCTGCTGCTATGACGTATGGCGTCGCACTCTCGTCGTGCCCGCACGCGGGGAAAAGAATGCTTTGACAAATAAGGCCGACTCATCATCATCGATGGGCCTGCGTGCTGGCTGCACCTCGTATGTGGTGCTTTGGGGCCATACATCATGGGAGACAGCTGTCTGGAAGTTTGTTGGATCGCGAGTTGACGAACATTGAAACGAAAGGCAGCATCCAGTCCAGTCTCCTTCAATCGAAAAGCTTACCTATCCGACACTCTGTTTAAACTTCCACTGCTAGAACGTGACAGGTCCGTGTCCACGCTCAAAAGAGCTAGCGCAGTCGGCTTATCGATAAGGCTGAGCCATTGATCTTCAAGTTCTTGCGCGCTCGAACAACAATTCACCCGTTGACCGTCCACAACATTCTTCACTCGCCAGTCGTCAATGACGCTGAGGCAAACGATTGAAGCAGAAGTTTGCTTTGCCAAGGAGATCCCAGCCCTGTTGAAATCGTCAGAAGTCTGAGACAACAGAAGCCGAGCCATTTCTTACGAGTTTTGCAGCCGTCAAGTCCCATCAAGCAACTGCTTTGAAGACTATGAACTTGCAGTAGGCGTCGTGGCTTGAGAGATCCAAAGCTGATCTCGCCGAGAGTCTGTCTGATCACAAGTATAATCCTGATAACTCTGAAGCTATCGAGGCCCAGCGCCGTCCATTCTGCCGAGACTCCTAGTCCTTCATACACGTAGCAAGTGCTCAGCTTCCAATTCGCCCTTACCAGCCTCCCCGTCTCAGCGATCGCAGCTGGGGCTCCGCGCGCGGCTCCTCTGGATCTACACACCACGACCCAGTGGAACAAATGTACGAGGCAGGGTAGCATGGCGCTGGAGCCCCGCAAACGAGCATGGTCAGTGGCGTGCAGATTGACGCGATCCAGGCTGTTGGTGTCAGATGAGTCAGGTATATTGTACGTAGGCACACGTAGGGACTCGCCAAGCGCGGCCTAGCAAACCTTCGCCCGAGCAGCTGTGACGGAAGACGGGTTGGAGTTCAGCCTCTTCCGCTGGGAGTCCGTGCAGGCATTCCCCACCGCTCGAGATCCACGGATGCGCAGCCCTACCACGCCGGCTGCACATGATCGCTCACGGGAATCCCGGATTGAATTTGAAGGTGCAGAATCTACGGTGCACAGTCCACAATCCCGGGTCTCACTTGCACCCAGCAAAAGATTGTTGCGTGCTTGGAGATGGCCGAGCTCGGTCATTCGCTGGGAGCATTCGCTGGGAGCTCGACTTCCCGCAGCTTGTGAGATCATGGCAACGCGACGCAAGCAGCTATGTTGGCGCGCACAGAATATTGACGTGCAGACCTCGACAGACAACGAGGGAGGCGGCGCCAAGCGCTACATGTACTGCTAGTGTGGCGGCGTTTAGAGTTAGACGGAAGGGAAGTTACCCAACCTACCGCCATCACGGCCCTCGCGCTTGTTGAGTCGTTGCACTCATGATGCCGTAGTGCACTCGCCGGAATTGCTCGAAGGCCTTGGGCCGTCCTGGAGCGGAGCTCGGCCGAGCTTGAGCTCCTAGTATCAAAGGCCTCGTCGTCCTATGTCTGTTTTCAGCGGCCCCAACGGCTCGTCCTGCCAGCAGACCAACCACCGAAACCAGCCTCGTCTCCGGCCACTCGTGTTCAGATGGCTGCCCGTTGTGGCAAGCTCGTGTCCCAGCAGGTGCGTGGCTTCGACCAGAGCTGCCTAGCTGAGTATTCTGCTCTTTCTTTGCAAGATATAAGGTAGCATTGAGCCTGCGATCTTCTCTCCTCTTTCCTTCTCCAGTCAAGCACCGTTCTTCCCCAGACTGTCGTTCGTATATCTATCTGCCTCGTCCACCGTCTTTCAAAGCATCTCTCCATCTCTCCATCTTGCCCACATCAGCATCAGCATCTTATCCAGCTGTCATCTGCACTCTCTTGCCCGTATTCTTACAGCCACCCACCTGCACCAACATTCCTCTGAGCCCATCGCCAGTATGCTGTACAAGTCGACCATTGTTGTTGCCCTTGCAGCCGGCGCCCATTCCTGGCCCCAGATCATCGGCCGCGGCGGTGTCACTGCTCTCATCGCTCCTTCGCCCGCAGCCCCCAAGGATTACAAGTCCAGCTACTCTGGCAGCTTTGGTATCGCTGTCATGAATGCAACCTCGGCCGCTGCCTGTCCTTCGTAAGTGCCGAGGAATGTACATCCGTTCCCATGGAATCGGTGCTAACGTCATTCCAGTGGAAAACCCCAAGCCACCAGCGCTGCCGACCCCGTTCAGGCATCTCCCGTTTCGTAAGTTGCCTCACCCTTCGAATACCCACCATTTTCTAACCGTCACAGTGGCCAACCCCAAGCCGCCACCACTGCCGCTGCCGTTGCACCAGTATCCCAAATCGGCGATGGACAGATCCAGGGCGCTACTGGTGTCATGACCGCCGGCATGATCTCCATGATCAACGATGGTCAGATCCAGGCTCCTATCAGTCACGCGACCATGACCGTTGCGCCGGTCAGCGAGATATCCGACGGACAACCCCAAGCGCCCATGTCAACTGTCGCCCCTGTTTCCGAGATCAGTGACGGACAACCCCAAGCACCCAAATCCGCTGCCGCGCCCAAGTCCACTGCCGCACCAGTTTCTGAGATCGGTGATGGTCAGCCTCAGGTCCCCAAGTCATCTGCTACAGCAGTATCCGAAATCAGCGACGGACAACCTCAAGCGACCAACGCTACCAGCGCCGTCTCTCAGATCAATGATGGGCAACCCCAGGCGACCAGTACATCTGCCAAAGAAACCTGCGATCAGCCCGAGAACCCAATGATGCAGCTCGTTGCTTGCGCCGAGGAGGACACCCTGTCCATCACCCTCGACAATGGTGTTCTCCACGACAACAAGGGCCGCCAGGGTTACATTGCCTCCAACTATCAGTTCCAGTTCGACCAGCCCCCTCAAGCCGGCGCTATCTACACTTCCGGTTTCACCGTGGCCAAGAACGGTTCCCTCGCCCTTGGTAACTCGACCGTTTTCTACCAATGCATGTCCGGCAATTTCTACAACCTTTACAACGAGAACTGGGCTCCCCAGTGCGAGCCCGTCGAGATTCAGACCCTCCAGCTCCAGACCTGCTCGAAGTAAGATGGCATCTGATGTCGAGCGGAGGCTGTGGAAAGATAGTGCAATGGCGAAGAGGCCTTTGTTAGGCTTGTAATGGCGGACATTGTCGTTGCGCCGCTTGCTTGTTGATACTTGCGTTCGAGCGTGTTATTATGGGCCTTGCTTGTCGTTGGCAGGCGAGCATAGCATTGCGTTCTTGTATAGTTTCGATGTGGATTTATGTTTATGGTGATACGACTCTAGATTGGCCTTCGGGGGAAGCAATCGGCCGGCAACGGTGAAAGGAAGGCCTTCGGAGTTACGACGGTCCTTTCCCAGACGCGTTGAAATGGTTTGGGTTGAGGAGGATGGATCGGAACACAGGCGCGGCTGGAAACATGACGAAAATGAATAGCCTAGGATAGTTAATAGTAATTCAATGAGGCTCGAGTCGAGAGCAAAACATAGCTTCAACTGCAGCTCAGTGTTTGAAATCCGTTTACGGTTACAAGCGCAGTTGGGGGTTTGATAGAATAATGATAGGTCATAGGGCTTGCAGGGAAGCTCCTGTTTCCGCGGCGCAGTGGTCTGAATCGCAGAAGAGATTTGAGGTGTCACACTGATATGCCGTGGAGAACCCCGCAGCGCATGTAGTACTGCATCTGCAGCATTTGGTCGAGGGGCAGACTCAAGGAAAAAGAAAAGAGAAAGTCTGGGACGGGGAGGCGAGGGCTGCCGGCTGGGGAAGCCGGGTTTGCTGGAATTGGATGACCTGAAGGAGATTGATCTCCTAGACCACGTGAATAAGGTACTTAGACCGAGGTAGATCTGGCCCTGGCTGATCAACAGAATGCTAGCTATATATCCTTAGCCGCAGGAGCATATCTCAAATCGCCATGCAAGTCGCCTCCAGGAGCAGCTTTATCCCCGACGCTGGCCCGGGGGCTCCTGGACAACAACAAGCCAGGGGATATACAGCGGACTGCGCGGCTAGGGGGTACACGAAACAGAGGACCAGACCGAGGTGACTGACGGCATCGGAAGAGCAGGGCACCCGAACATGAACATGAAGCCTCAGAACAGCTGCGTAGATGAGGCCTTTGTGGAGAGGGTGCACTGGCGGTGCACATGAGGAGTGCATATGTATCAGATAGTCAGAATCAATTCTGTCCTTCGGGACCCGGCTGTTTTAAGAGACTCTCTTCAGCCTTCTCAGCAGAGGAATAAATGTGCGGAAGGCCGGCTGTGAGCCTGTGATATTGAGCGGATGCCAAGAATTTCTTTTTTCGAAAGACAGCACAGGTGCACTCCACATAGTGTCTGCCTTTGCGCCGAGCACTGACCGCTTTCTTGCCCACCAAGCGCAGCCCAGCCATCACACCGCCGCAATCCCTCGCCATCTTATCGCTGCTGCGGAAAGGCGCATTCGCGACCTCACCGTCCGACACTCGCAGTCCGACACTGTTGACCCACGATCCCCGAGTCCCCGCCGTGCTGCCTGCCGCCCCCAACTGGACCTCTCCATGCTTCCCCCGTTTCCGCCCAGTACTCGTTGATACTCGAACAGCGACGTCGCCCGTCGCCCGTCTCTCGTCTTCCCCTCTGTCGCCAACATCCAGCCCCTACCCCCGTCAGCCAACGCCATGCTGTCGCCGCGCACCGCTGCTTCGGAGTCGCCAGCCTCCACCTCAACCACGAAGAGGTCATTTTCCGACTATATGGATCCGAGAGGTCCGCCGGTAGAGTCGTACGGCGCAACACAGGCGCCCAAGTCTAACGCAAATGGTGTACTCGACTCCGGCGCAATCAGCGTGACGGATCTCCGGAAAGCACAAGACGGCGGGAAGGCCACCAAGACGCGTTCCAACGTCGCCTGTGATATCTGCCGGAGAAACAAAACCAGATGCAACAACGACTCAAAATACAATCCTTGCGAGTCTTGTGTCAAGCACAATCGAGTATGCACATATAAGAGCCAGAGCGACGCAAGCAGGCCGAGAGACTCGAGTATCTCCGCTGCTATTAAACGGGAGAGCGAAGGCGAACCCAGAAAAAGGTCGAGGCGACAGGACGCCGACAGTGCGCGGCGTCCCAGTCACAAAGTCGGAGAGGATGGGTTGGATTGGTCTGTCATAACCTCACCACTCCTGGAAGACCTTCTCGGCATCTATTTTGAGCACTTTGTCACCGAGCTGCTCTTTTCGCACCGGATGAGACTCGCAGAGAACCTACGAGAACTCATCGAGGCCCATCAACAAGAAGATACAGCAGTGGCCCCTGGCCCTCGAGACATGAAACTGGTGCTGCTTGGTGTTCTTACTCTTACCGCTCGATACCATCCGGACTTGATCGAGCGCTACTCTCCATCAAAGGACAAACCGATTCATGCCTC
The DNA here is from genome assembly GCA_037179335.1 of Cyclaneusma minus. Taxonomy (NCBI): domain Eukaryota; kingdom Fungi; phylum Ascomycota; class Leotiomycetes; order Marthamycetales; family Marthamycetaceae; genus Cyclaneusma; species Cyclaneusma minus. The sequence continues at coordinate 700,246 of JAKZHN010000016.1, forward strand.
GGAACATTTTAAGAGAGCACTCTGCACTTGTTTGGGCTCCTTTGCTGATATGGTGCGCAATCCGTCGGTCGAGAAAATCCAGGCTCTGCTCATGCTAGCTGATTACGAGTCGATACAATTACGCGTAAGAGAAGCCTGGATGTACCTAGTGTTCGCTACGGGAATGGCTCAAACCGCAGGTCTTCAAGGCCTGGACCGACCAACGACTGGTAAACCGACGGGGATTTTCAACAATAAGGGTCGGATTGTCGAGCCCGAAACTAAACAGCGAAATCTGAGTCCTATTGAGAAGGAGATCCGTGGGCGAACGTTTTGGTCCTGCGCTCAGCTGGAGAGACACCTTTGCAATTCCCTTGACCGACTAAAGATAATCAACATAGATGAGATCGTCACTCAGCTGCCGTGCGCGGAAGAACATTTTTCGTTTGGGGATGCCTGCCATACGGAGTTCTTGGGACAGCTCGATGAGCACCTTCGTCATTCCATCAACCATGCGAGAGCCGAGGAGAGTATTGTATCAGACACTGGTAATGAAGGCGCTTTGATCAGATCCCACATCGAGTTGGTAGCGATCTGGGCCGATATCCGTCTCTACAGCCTCAATGGCGGAAGGAAGCTGGACCGCCAGATTCCGCCTTGGGACAAAAGGAGCCTTTGGTTCAAGTTGCACGAGAAATTGCGGGACTTTCACCAATCCTTGAAGTCGAAATCGGCCTACTCGCTCGAGAAGCTGAAGACCCGCCTCAACTACTATCAAGCCACCGCTTCCACATATGTGTCTATGCAAATACTTTACTACCTATGTCTCATTTACCTTCACAGACAGTACGTGCCATGGATCGCAAACTGCAGCGGACCCAAGGGTCCCATAGACGCACCAAAGCTGCCGTCGGACGAGTTCCCGCCTCCGGATCCGAAATACTGGGAGGACAGCGCCAAACAGCTGTTCCAGGCAGCTGCGAATATCATAGAAATCGCCTCCGTATGTCAGCGCGCGCAGAAGCTCCCGGAGTCCTACACAAACACATGGGCTATCTATACGGCAGGATTCTGTGGAGTGTATGCCGTCCACTTCCCGCACATGGACCTCGATTCTACATTCGTGCCCGACGGAGAGATGGAGCCGAAGTACCGCGAGGGTCGTCTCCAAATTCCGGCAAAGCTAGCATTTTTCATTCTCAAGCAGATGAAGCCACGGACACAGATAAGCGAATCCATGCTCCGCTTATTGGACTCCCAGGATCTCTATTATGTGAACGTCCACAAGGATTTCAGGGACTTGGAAGGTGGTGGCATATCCGATTACTCGAGGGTTCAGTATACTCAGGATGAGCCGAGTACCGATGAGCCTGAGGAGCTTGCACGCAACGGTTCGGAAGCCACAGAATTCGCATCGAGAGCGAGTACCTCCGAGCTTACTCTGGGACAGCCGGTGAAAGAGGAGCCTGCGGCACTGAATCAGGAGAAACCGTGGCCGGCCGTGAACGCCCCACTCCGCGATACGCAGCCTGTCGATGCTCATGCCATCAATGGTGGTGGTAATGGATATCATGCGAGTTCGCCATACCGGCACAACCAGATCTCTTGCCAGGGGAGCGTAAGCCACATGAGCAACTTTGGGCCCCGGCATCAGCCTCGGAACAGCACACTTGGTGGCTACACCGGAGCGCAGCCTCTCAGTACACATAGCGAGTCTCTTCAAATGGAGAACTACAAAAGGTACGCCTCTGAACATTCTGGCTCGTTCAAATCGGTGGCGGAGAAAAAGGAGGACTACGTCGCTGCGAATTTGTTCCCATGGTCAGAATTTTCGGACGTAACGGCTTTCCCGGAGGTTTATAACGAAGTCAATGAGTACATGCAATATCCGGTGTCAGATGGATACGACTCCGTCGGCCCATGGCCGTACGCGGCTCATATTCCAAATGTCGGATTGAGTCACCAGTGACTAGGTACCTACGCAGAGTATGATTTTGGAGCTTGCATCTGGACGGAGAAATGGAGTTTTGGCTCATCCTGCATTCTTCCAAGCCAGGGGGAGGGAATGGATAAAGCTTCTGTCGCGTTTCCGGCCTTCCGGGCGGCAGTCTCATGTCTAAATACCTACTGTTGCTGGTACTCATTATCTTTACACGTCGCTTTTCTTCTGTCTTTCGATACTTGGCCTATTTCCAGCCAAGGGTGTGGCTTGGTCCGATATTTTTTGGATGCGTTTTATGCCTAACGAATCAAACGAGCATGTTCACGTCGTGTCGCTTCTCACACGTCGGCTTGTTGTTCTCTTCGTCGTGCCTGGGCAGCTTGGTATCTCTTGCAGCTTATCCATGAGTGGCTCTGTCATAGTCTGCGCCCCCTCTCGAATTCCCATATTCTGCCACATTAGCGATATTACTTTGTTGTTGGCGAGAGTTGCGAACTCTACGGATCTGAATATCGATGGGGACGAAGCATGATACACGCAATATATGCATGAATATCTGGAGTACTCTGAAGAGACGATCAGCAGAAAACACGATCGGGTCTGAGGCCTTGATTGAATGCAACTGTGCACTGGTATGTCGAACAGTTAACAGAAATCAACATCATTATCTGTCTTATGCACCATGTCCCCTCGGTTCGATCACCATGAAAAGGTCTGTCCATCGAGTGGTAGGGATGTACCAATACTCAGTAGCCGACCTTTATCATATGTTGGCAATATTGCCATCGAAGCTTGTCGGTAGCTTCTTACTTTTGTTCAAACACACGAGGCACATTGAATGGACGTTTTGGTGAAGCAGCATCTGACTTCATTTCAGATGTGTATTGTGTCAGAACAGGCCTGAACATAAGGGTGCGTCAGAGCGGTATGCCGTTGATTTCGTACATATCATTCTCCAATTTTTGGGTAAATATTACAAGCACGTTGAGCAACGATGTGAAGACTCGTACCAAGATTTAGCGAATTGACAAGACTCCTGCACTGGCTGTAGTAGGTAAGCAAGAAGGATTCGAGAATAAAATGAGGGGATTTGAAACAGAAAACATATGTGGAAAACTTGAAACTATACGGCAGAACCATACCTTATGTGATACTCTAATCTGTGGAACCCAGAGAAACCAGGACTCCAGAAGTGACACTGAAATGATATCTGAATGCTCCATTGGAGATTAGCCAGAAATCCCTCTCGCTCAAGAGCTTTCAGTCCACTATCCAGTGGTTACTGGTCTTTCTTTCCCCATCTCAAAACCCTGTAATCGTATTTTCCGCTTCTCATCTGTCATACAACACCAACTGAAATACTGCAAGAGCAACAGTGATGAGTGTCCCCATAATAGTCATGATTATAGTCTCCCTCCTTTCTCTGCACATCAAAATACCTAGGTACCTTAGCGGAAGGGGGATATCTGGAACTACGGTGTCGATACGGTATTTTAAAATTAAACGGTGTTAATACTATTGCGCAATTAAAATTAGTTATGCCACTATAAAACCATTATTTTTATTTAATGAATAATAGTGGCACAATTAATATTAATTGGGCTATTATAAAACCATTATTATTTTGCAATCAATTATTTCTATACAATTGCGCAATTATAGTTCTACTTTATAGCCATTGCTGGCTGCAAATTTAAAGCTATTTACAGCTATTAAGCAGCCAAGCAGCCAAGCAGCCAAGCAGCAGCAGCAGCAGCAGCATGTTTGCGCAGCAGCCACTGGCTGCAAACTTGAAGCTATTCACAGCTGCCAGCTACCAGCTGCCAGACAATTAGCAGCAGCAGCAGCAGTAGCAGCATGTTTGCGCAGCAGCTAATAGCTATGGCTGCTTGTATAGCTATTGGCTGAGAATAGCTAGTTTATATAGTAATTTTTTAAAATATATAGTATCATTCAAATGCTGTAATAGTGTAATAGTAAATATAAATACTTGTAAATTGTAAATTGTAAAAAAAAATATATATATATATATAGGCTATAGATTCGAATTCAAATAAAGGCAATAGGTATTTTTGGAATTTTTTAAAAATAGCGGTTGCAAATATATAATAGTAGCTGCCATCAGAGACGGAATCAATACCGTCGTATTTTTTTTCTTTCAACATTGCAACCGGTGGCGCAACTGTGTCTACACCGTAACTCCAAATCCCCCCGCTCCGCTAAGGTAGGTAGTCGCGGCATTCGGAATATATGCAGTAGCGCTATTTGAAGCCGCCGAGCTCGTCACGCTCTGGCTAATAATAACAGTACCTAGTCTCCACTACAGACACAGCCGTAGAACTAGATGACAAACGACTAGATGACGCAGGATCAGATGGCGCAGAAGTCGAATGTGACGCAGAAGTCGAAGATACGAGCCCTGCGCTAGTGTCCGCGGGCTGTAGAAAGGGTCGAGCTTTGCGAAGAAGTCCGGATGGTGGCCGTTGTAGTCTCTATGACGGCTGTGGGCTTGTGGCCGGAGAAGAGCTCAATGGCGTGAAGCTTGTCGTCGATGAAGGAGAGCTCAAGCTAGAAGAAAACGCCGAAGTCGAGCTGGTACTGGCAAACGAGGTAATATCGCTGCTCATAGAAGCATGAGCTTCCATCTGAAGATGTCACAGTAGATAGAACAATATCAGACGAACTTCCTTGTGTACTGATCAACATTGTTGACGTTGCCGAAGTAGCCGTGAAATCACTTATATCCAACGTCCCGCATTGAGACATGATATTGGTCTTGCAATCATTCTGTGCCAGCGAATCATTCGGAGAGTCTGCAATACAATTCGCATATGCCTGCTGGCAAATAAAGGAGAACATGCTGACTGTATAGGCTAGCAGATACGGAGCAGAGCCGTTCGATCATGTACCCTACACGAGTATGCCAAGCTGTCGATAGCGCAGGTATTTTAGTTGGGATCTTGCAAACACAGTACGTTGCAGGCATTTTCTTCGCCATTGCACCATGAGGCCTTGATAGTGTCCTCGACTGAGGACGGATCGAGGGTGATATAACTGATATTCTGGGTGAGGACTGTAGTGATAATGCTTAAGAAGACCAGGGTGAGGGAAGTTGGAAGCGAGAACATAACGCTGGTGTGATGGAGCCGCTTTGAAAGGTATTGGCGTTAGACTGTTTTAGGCCAATATTGTGCGTGGTACAGGAATTTAATATAAGGAGCATTGAAAAAGCAAACTCGAAACAAAACAGGGGGACGAAGAAATTTCGAGCCTCTTTATGGTGTTGATCTAGGCCAGCAGCCCCCAATAATGGGGCTACCACGAGACCCAGCCGCAAATATATAACTAGCAGTGTCGAAGTCAAGCACCGGGGCCCAAATGGTACAGTGTTATGAAGAAGAAGTCTGAATACGGCCTAAGACCAGTGGGTCACGGGTGAAATACTCCAAGTCACCTGAAAGACTCCCGATCACCTGGGTGCTGGAATACTTTCAAAGTGCTTGGAATATTCTGAACCACTTGAGATATTCTCAATCATCTGGAATACTTTTGATCACTTGAAATGCTCCCGGTTAATTGGGCAATTTACAGTCATACAGGCACTATAGACTATATTCAGGCATCTTTCGTCCCACTGTACTTGTATGCATCACAATTCACAACAAGGCTGTCAAGAAGCAATTCACAGCACAGCCCCAGCCACTGTGACAGCTCATTAATCACCCGCAAGCAGAATTACAAATTTCTACTCGATGCGTGCACTTCTGTATTAACAGCAGCCACCGGTTTGTCAGCTTTCTGAAGCGACGCCGGCACCAGCAAGTCTAGTATGTAGGCAAGAGCCGAATCTAGGTGCAAACCGAGCCAGACAAGTAGCTCTGTGCGCCCAAAACCCATGAAGCCCAGGGGATATCATAGCAAAGCAATGCAGCGCGTGCAAGTTCCCAGCATCCTTCATATAGAAACGCCTTTGTCCATGCCCTTTGCAAATGCGTGTTATGTACTGTGAAGACCCACGCGCTTATTCTCTCGAAGGCTTTTTGAACAGGCGCTGAGTGCCGCCGATCTTGCCCAGATCTGCGAAACTCGTTGTCCTCCTGTCCCTCTCCCTTTCCTTCTCGGCGCTCGCCAAGCGGACTTGTTCTTCCATACTCTTCACCCATGCTGCCTGTCCCTCCGTCATCTCGATCTTCTTGCCTGTGGGTCCTGCAAGACCTAGTGCGGGTTCCTCCTCCATCATCCAATCAAGCCTGGGCAAGCTCCTCGATGTGCTCGAGGTATTTGAGCCAGGTGTGTCCGGGGCGTAACCCTGTTGATTACGCAATGGAGTGCCTGGAGCATCCATGTCTCTAGCGCCCATACTTCTCCTTCCTTTACGAGCCGCAAGACTAGTCATTGGACGATTCATGCTTAGAGATGATGCAGATCGATCACTCATAGCGGGTGAGCTCCTACCATCACTAGGAGGGCTGCTCCTCGTGTTGTCGTGGTTTCTTCCACCGCCAAAGGAGTAAGCAGAGCCGGAGCTGACAGCTCGAGATGCAGCCGAGATTTCTATCTTTCCGTCTCCTTTGCGGCCGTGGTGGTTGGCGTATTCCTTGAGATATTCACCTAGGTCCGCCCAACCTCCACCTACACGCACCATAAGACGCTCGCCGCGCTCGCCGACGAGGCGGACGAAGAGCTTGATGGGTGCTTCGCCTGTACCCTTGGACAGATGGTAAACCTTGATTTCAGGGTTGCTGGTCTGGTGGCGAAGGCGGGGTCCATTTTTGGCGTACGCTGGTGCAAGGGTGAATGAAGGCGTTGGGGCCCGCGAGTTTGACCGAGCTGAGTCCGGAGTCACTGCCAATCGCTTTGAACGTGTAAGGGCATCTGCGTCGCGGTCGGCCGGCTCAGACGAGAGACGAATTCGGGCAGGAATGTTTTCCAAGACGTTGTTGATATGGTAGGCAAATTGATCATCGGAGTTTTGGACAGCACTCGAAGTTGAGCGAGCGGGTGTAGGGTTGGCTTTGGCACGGTGTGCGTCTTTAGGCGTGGCCGGAAGATCAGTCAGACTCGAGTCGTTATCACTGAGTTCATGGTCAACAAGAGTTGGAAGCGACAACCTGCTGTCTCCGTCGAAAATTGGCGACGGTTCCAGGAATTGCCTGCTACCCCTCGAACCCTCCGGTACCTTGGACTTTCGAGTGAGTGGAGACGACTGTTCGTACCCACCAAGGGAGAAATACGACAGTGATGTCGGCGACACTGGCGATGATTCCGTGACATGAGGTGTTTGGGGTCGTTTGCCGTACGGTTGTTCTGGAGAAGAAGGGTTCAAAGGACTTGACATCATTCTGTGTGGCGAGCTCACTGGAGTTGAATTGCTCGATCCGCTAGACGCTCTTGATCTCGTAATACTGATTCTCTTCACGCCACCCGGAGAGATCCTCTCTAACGAGGTAACGGAAGCTCTCCTAGTGGTCATCTCTGGGGAGAATCGATGTTCTGTCAGATCGTGTGGCATAGCCTTGACGGATGGCGGAGATTTCAGGCTTGGTGCCTTTTGTTCAGGGAGTTCGGGCTTCACAACAGGAGAAACGTGGCCGGAATGATTGTCTGCTTCGTAGGATTCTGTCTGGGATCTGGTTATTGAGTCGTCAGCTTCATCTCGTCTTTGACGCTTTGGTGACGTAGAGCCCTTAGGAAGTAGCCCTGACAAGATTCCAGTGGTCTCGAGAGGAGGCAAGGTCGGCTTTGGAGACAGCATGGGCTTTTCTTCCTCATCAGAACTCGACATCGCAGTGTTGTAATCGAACAACGTGGTCTTCTTTCGTCCATCACGAAGGTCCTCCTCTAGACCGCCAAGCTCAATTCCACTCGAAGCTCTAGCACCATCAAGGCCGTATCCATCAAGAGTCGACTTCTGGTTGATCAGGGTTTCAGGAACCACCTGCAGCGGCATGTGTTCGTGATGATCGGCGCTTGGCATCTTTGTCGATCCGTTCTCACCATCAAAAGGAGAGTATTGATGAATTTCAGGCATTCCCTTGGGCGTGGAGTGGTGACCATCCTCAGCTTTCGTCACAGTCTCCACATTCTGCCTTGCTGACAAGCTTGCCAGACCTTCGGGAGTCCTCGATGTTCCGGAAGTGGCAGAATCCCTTGCTTCGACGGAGCCAGCTTCTTTGGCAAGCTCGGACTCTGCTGAGTCCTTGACAGACTGCCGCTCTCGCTTTTGACGTTTCTCTGCTTCAAGTCGCCAGAGACCTTCTCGTACACGCTGTTCCGCACAAACGGTCCACTCAGCATAGTCTCTTTCAAGAGCATCCATCCTGTCAATCCACGTGTCGGGTACCACGTCGTCTGTGCCCTCCAGGTTATCAAGAATACGGTCGATTTTCTTGCCTAGAGAAGCGACCTTCTGTTTCAGCACGGATTGCATGACCTCGAAACTTTGCTTGTCAATGGCTGGTATAGCCGATGGATCCAATTTGGTTGCCGTATTTGGGCCAGTGGCATCGCCTTTTCCTCTTCCCAGATTGATTGCATTCCAGCCCGACTTGAGAGCCACTTCTGCATCCTCTAGGCCTGTTATCAACGCAGGGACTTCTCGTAGAATTGCCAGGCGCACACTCCATGTATCCATGAGTTTTGTTAGGCGTGCCAGATGGGGTAGGAACTGTAGAACTGTAGCAGTAATAATGGTACTAAACTCGTCCATACGATTGTAGCTCATCAGGGACGATGCCATAGCCCCAGTCGATTGAGAAGAGGAGGAGGGTCGCGATCTTGGCCGAATGTGACTGTCCAGAACGCGAAATTTCAGGGCTTCGATGTCTAACTCTCCCATCTCTCGGTAAATAGCGTCGATGCGCTGCTGGTATTCCCGTACGAGCTTTGATGGCAAGCTGCCCCAGTAAACTTGGTCGCTCGATTCACCAGTCTGCAAAGCAGCCGGTGTTTCGTCCTGGGCGGACTGCTGTTCTCCTCCGCGCATACTGTCGTGTTGCGGGTGCTCGAGAGTAGGTGGTTGAAAGGCGTCCGGATCGCTCTTCTTCCAAGGCCAGTCCGACAATTCTTTTGCCCATGCTTGGATATTTTTGGAAGCTAGGCCGGCGCGTATTCCGAAAGATCGCTCGATATCGTTTGAGTTCTCGACGCTGATTCGAAGGATGGAGGGGGCGACGGAGGAGGGTGTTGGGGTGCTGAAGGCTTCGATTATGGTGTCGGGGGAGATGCTTGAGAGGTCTTCGCTGTACTGAGGCCGTCTGGGTGAGTGGGCTGGACTTCCCGAGTTGGGATGTAGGAGGGACGACCTCCTCATGAGAGAGGGCGACGAATCCATGGTGGTCGCTGTTGGTCAGTAGACTGGAACACGGCGTTCAGGCGGACATCGCTCGGGAGTCGGCAGTTGAGCTGGCTCGAGTGTTGGGGAGACGCCGTTTGCTGGCTGGCCGGGGAAGGAGGAGAACCACGGGTCGCTTTTTCGGGTCGAGTGGTAGGGTTGCGAAAGAGAAGAGAATTAACGATAGTGAGGTTGTCGCGGCCGACAGTTAAAGGAGCGTGGGGGACTAGGGCAGTTTGGCGTTTGTCGGATAGTGGAAGCTGCAAATTGGCACAGCTGGTTCATGGTGCGAGGTGAAGGTGATGACGCATTGTGCTGAGTATCAGAAAGCGACGGAGGCGAGAATGTTCAGGAAAGGAGAGAAGGAGACGTCGCGAGAGGTGTCTGGAGCTGCGACAGAAAGCTGGATCAATGTTCCGGAGAGCCAGCTGGACTGCCGGAGCTCCCTCTGGGCCAGACCAGCCCCCCAATTCAATTCAATCTGGCTTTCAATCCCCCAAATGTTACTTGGCCCCACCACCTGCCAAAAATAGGCGATCGGCAGCTGCGGCAACAAAAGCTGTCGTCGCCCCACTACGAAGCTTGACAGCTCCTTGGCCCCGGGCCCTAAGCTTCTTCACCCCCTTGAGCCTCATGTCGTGCAGGACCAGGTAGCCATGTTGCGGGCGAGCATTCATAAGAATATCTCCAGTAATCAAGAATATTCGAAGTGTTTGGAAACATTCGGAATAATCGGAAAGCTTTCGAATAATCAGGAATATTTCTACTAACTGAGAACACTCGAAGACAAAAGTCAGCTTCGGCTGTGACGGAGCGCCGGGTCGGAAAAACGTCGGCGACATGCAAGCCAATACTTAGACGCAATTGTAAGGGAATTCAACTCAAAAAGTTGTCGACTGGGTGCCAATGGGACCATCATGATGCAGGTACTCATTCAACAGCACAAACATATGAGATCAATCACTCACTTATCTTTGACAGATTCTCACTGGCCTTCGAGGCCTGCGATGTCGGCCCCGGCCACTTGCGACCTTCCGCCCGTTGCTGGCTTCTTCCCACCCTTCACTGGCCGCCCGCCCTCGATCGTTGACCACTGCCCTTCGACGGCACCAGAATGTCTTCCATTCCCAGACGGAGGATCCTTCGGCATCTGCCATCCTCTCCTCCCTGGGAGCTCCGAACAAGGTGGCCCAGACCTTGACGGAGAAGATCGTCCAGCGATATTCTGTCGGTCTGCCGAAGGACAAGTTTGTGAAGGCAGGCGACTATGTGACCTTGTCGCCACACCACTGCATGACCCACGACAATTCGTGGCCGGTGGCGCTGAAGTTCATGTCGATTGGTGCTTCCAAGATCCATGACAACAAGCAGGTCGTCATGACGCTGGACCACGATGTGCAGAACAAGAGCGAAGCAAACCTAAAGAAATATCGTCAGATCGAAGACTTTGCAAAGGAGCAGGGCGTCGACTTTTACCCAGCTGGCCGTGGCATTGGCCATCAGATCATGGTCGAAGAAGGCTATGCTTGGCCAGGAACTGTGACTGTGGCCTCGGATAGCCACAGCAACATGTATGGGGGCGTCGGGTGTCTGGGCACTGCCATGGTCCGAACAGATGCAGCAAGCATATGGGCAACAGGCAGGACTTGGTGGCAGATCCCTCCGATCGCCAAGGTCACATTCACGGGCCTTCTGCCTAAGGGCGTGACGGGAAAGGATGTGATTGTGGCCTTGTGTGGTCTGTTCAATAACGACGAGGTGCTCAACCATGCAATCGAGTTCACGGGATCCGAACAGACCCTGCGAAGCTTGCCGGTGGATGATCGGCTTGCAATTGCGAACATGACCACGGAATGGGGAGCATTATCCGGACTGTTCCCCATTGACTCGATGTTACAGGCCTGGCTGAGATCGAAAGCTACCACGGCCGCACTATTTGACCCCAATGGCGGCAAAGACTCACGATTTACCCACCAGAGTATTGATGACTTGATTGGGAACCAGCTGGTAGCAGACAAGGGTGCAACTTATGCGAAATCTCTCTACTTGAATCTATCGACACTTTCACCTTATGTGTCCGGACCGAACTCGGTCAAAGTCGCAACTCCCCTCAAAGATCTGGAAGCACAGAATATCAAGGTTAACAAGGCCTACCTTGTTTCCTGCACAAATTCAAGAGCCTCTGACATTGCAGCAGCTGCAAAGGTATTTAAAGACGCTGCCGGGCCGGACGGCAAGGTTCCTAAAATCGCAGATGGAGTCAAATTCTACATTGCGGCTGCTTCTATTCCAGAACAGCAGGCAGCAGAGGATGCTGGTGACTGGCAAGCACTTATTGAAGCCGGCGCACAAACATTGCCAGCTGGCTGTGGCCCTTGCATTGGTCTTGGAACTGGTTTACTTGAGCCTGGAGAGAACGGCATAAGTGCGAGCAACCGAAACTTCAAAGGTCGCATGGGTTCTACTGATGCCAAAGCATATTTGGCAAGTCCTGAAGTCGTGGCCGCCAGTGCCTTGAATGGAAAGATCAGTGGCCCAGGCTGGTATGAGCAACCGGTGGGTGTCGAGAAAGTCGTCTTGGGCGAAGGGAATGGCATACTAGAGCAGGATCGGGCTATGAGCATTGAAGAAGCTCTGGACAAGATCATTGCTGAAGCCGATTCTCTCATCGCAGGCGCAGAAAACTCAATCATGGGCACGGAAACCAGCAGCGCCAAAGATGACGATACCTCTCTTACTGAGGTTCTTCCTGGCTTCCCAGAACGAGTAGAAGGCGAGATTGTCTTCTGCGATGCAGACAACATCAACACCGACGGTATCTACCCCGGGAAATACACCTACCAGGACAATGTGTCCGTGGAAAAGATGGCCGAGGTGTGCATGGAGAACTACGACAAAGCATTTGGATCCATTGCCCGTGAAGGAGATATCCTCGTGGCAGGCTTCAACTTCGGATGTGGCAGTTCTCGCGAGCAAGCGGCCACGGCAATTTTAGCCAAGAAGATCCCCATGGTCGTTGCCGGCAGTTTCGGCAACATCTTCAGCCGCAACAGCATCAACAACGCACTCATGGGCGTCGAGGTGCCACGCCTTGTGCAGCGTCTCCGCGAGACTTTCTCCTCCGCAGCGCCAGAAGGCAAGTCACAGGTCTCCGAACCATCCAACAACCGCGAGTCACTGGATTCTCCGCCACCGGCTGCTCAAGCAGCACCGACGAATGAGAAAGTGCTTACTAGGAGGACGGGCTGGAAGTTTGTGTGGGATGTGCGGAGGAGTAAGGTGGAGGTTACTGAGGGCGAGGGAGGGGCTACGTGGAGCCAGAAGGTGGGCGAGCTGCCGCCGAATGTGCAGGAGATTATTGCTCGGGGTGGTTTGGAGAAGTGGGTCAAGCATGAAATAGGAGGTGCTTGAATGTCTTCCTAGGTACCTGCAAATATCGGCGTTCTATCGCCGAAAAGCTTTGTCGGCTTTCTTGATGCGGTGATTTATATGCAGCACCGAGGTTCAAGAGAAAGATAGGTGTTCTGATTTCCCCGAGGTGCCACGCTTGATCACTGCCAAGCCCTACCAATTTTAATGCTTGCTGCCTTTGAAAAAGGGCTACAAAGGTTGAAGATATATCGAAGAACAGATGCACGGCGTTGAATGGGGAAGCAAGCGACCCAGAGTCCTTTCTCGTTTGAGTGAGCCAAGTCTTCGGCGTGCTGTCTCGTTTCATCAATCGTTATGCTTATGCTTAAGACCATTTACATGCTATCAAACATTCCGGCCGTTTTCTGGATTCCACAACGGCTCAAAGTTCATCATAAAATGGATGTGGCCCGGCTTCATCCTCATCCGCACTGGATCCTCACAAACCTCCCAGGGCTTTGCCAATCAGCGTGTAGCCGACACCCCTTAAGCTTGCTCAAAGTAGCATGATGAACTCGGAAAGGGCTCAAGCCGCGCGATCGGCACCAGGGGCTGGCCTGGGCTTGAATGGCAGAGTGGAAAGAAATAAGCTTAAAGGCTTAACTGGACAACTCCGCAAGAATCCACGCCATTTTGGGCGGTGACGTCGTAGATCTGGTCAGACGACATTGAGTCTTGTGTTTTTTCCTCACGAGGTTTCCCTACCCACTTCATTCGTTTATGCCTTCTCGGCCAGGATTGTGCATGCTTCGACCCCGGATTTTGGATTCCTCGCTACATTCCACCCCTGAACTGCATGAAGTTCCATTATGCCCACTTGGCCCTTATCTCCCCATTTGCGCGGGGACGGGTGTTTATCCCCTAGGTCGGCCTTTTAGCTTTTGGTAGTCCAGCATTCCCATCTTATCGACCATTTAACGAATGAGGGGGAAATTAACTTTTCCAGCGCCCATTCGGCTTGGGGCTTGGGAGCGGGTAGGTGGCGCTTGTCAGCACGGCAGTAGCATTGAAGTCTCCAGCCCTTTCGTGCCTCTGCGCGGCAAGTGCCCCTCCCGAGGTAAAGAATCCGTGCGAATCGATGTTTATTGCCACCTCGCAAACACTCACAACCCGCGCTACACATTCTTGGCCTTCTCAGGGATGCGAGATGAAACAAATCCATTGCTTGTCTCAACTCGGAGAACCATCAGGCTGCAAGCAGCTTAGCTTTCGGGATGAGTAGCATCCAGGCTCTGCTAGCAGCCTTACCGGCCAGTCGCCCTATCTTTTCTTTGACTTCGATGTTCAAGATTGCTGGCACTAGCCACTCTTTGGGTAGCTTCTTGGCCCTGCATGCGGAGATTAAAAATCCGAAAGCGCTGATTCGGCATTCCTCACGAGAAGGGGTGTTTGTTATACTGCAACTGTGCTTGCAACCATTTGGGTTTGCGCCTCGCTGCCAGGCCTGCCCCCAGCTCTACTAGGATCCAAGTAGTAGGAATCGTTCCTTCTTAGCGACTATCCCCTAGGCTACCACCACAAACTACCCGTCGTTTCCTGAGGCGTTACTTAATTTCCTCCTTTGTCCTCCTACTAGCCCGCTTTGAGTAGCGCCTAGGGACTAAATCGACCGGTTTCTATTACCAGGAACGTCCATCAAGTTAGCAGCAAAGACTAAGCTCAAGGACCTTCACCCATAGCTCTTCCCCTACCTTCTCCTACCTTTCCTCATTAGCACTAGCAACGTCACTGCTGGATTCTTAAGATCCTTTGTGCTCCTCTCTCTTCTCTCATCCCCACCTCTCCAGATCTCTTCAACTCTAAACCAGGTTCCATACTCAACAGATCCGAAGAACGTCTTCTTGCTTTTCAACAACCCACACCAGGCAATTCGAACGGTCACTTCTTCATCATGTTCTTCAAGACTCTCACCGTCGCGACTGCGGTCGCCGGCGCCATGGCTCAACGCCCTTCCAACATGTCCATCTGTGACTACTACACTACCGCTCTGTTGAAGAACAACACCGCCGCGAACCAATACACTGTCCTGACATTGGTCGTGAACACCGCTGTCATCGGTAACTGTAAGTGGCTCGCAACTACCCCATGACTAATTCAAGACATCGTCTAACAGACAACCCAGACACCACGCCCAATGTCGGCATCGCAGTCCCTGGTATCCTCGCCCCGGGCAACATCAACGGCACCGCCGTAAACCTCGCCCCATACTTCACCGGCATGCTCGCTTCCTCTAACCGCGGCGGCCAATCCGGTGTAGCAATTAACTTCCTCGATGGCGGTGCCGCTACACCTCTTATGGCCAACATGCCCGCCAACTCCACCTCGGGCAACCAATACGAGCTCCTCACCCACTTGTACGAGTACTTCGGCACCCTTTTGGGCTGCACCATGCAGGGCCAGGACGCTTTCCCCGCCTACCAAGGCCACGCCAGCATGTACGAGGTGCACAAGTTCATGGATCTCAACTACGCTGAAGTCACCTACTTCATCCAGCAAGTTGGTCTCGCCGCTGAGTCCTTCGGTGTTACCTCTGACGATGCCGCCGCTGTCGGCATGGCTCTCAACAACGCCTTCAACTACCGTTGCGCTCCTCCCGCGACTGTTGTCCCCAGCCAGGGAATGGTCCTTGAGTCTATCTGCATTGCTGACGACTGCCCGCTCGCCGCCAACGCTACTTGCAGTTCTTACAACGCCACCTCGATGCCCGTCGCCGCTAACAGCACCAACATGTCCAACGGTACCTCCACCAGCAGCGGAAGTGGATCGTCCTCCTCTGGCTCATCTAGCTCCTCTGGCACTGCTTCGCCCAACTCCAGCGCTGCCACTGTCGGTCTTTCCGTCGCTGCCGTCTTCGGTGGTCTCTTTGCTCTCTTTTTGTAAGCTATCAATTTGAACTCGGAAGTGTACGACTACGAGGGTACGAATATGGATATGTAAATATGATTTGGCTTGGAGAACATGGCTCTGTTGGACTGCTGCATTTTGTCTTTCGATGGAAGGGCCAATGTGAGGGGGAGTTTTGCTTGCCTTGATGTGTTTGATTATCCAGCTATCGGCGACGTATCAAAAAATCATTAGCAAGTAATAGTTAATATACCACCCTGCCTTCCTTAATTCATTCTGACCAAGTTCCTCGTGAGACTGGTGCTAGTGATATTCTTGACGTGGTATATTCCCGCGCGAGCCTTGAGGTCATCTAATAAGTGCTCCTGATAACTACTATGGAAGCTGGCTCAACACTCCAACCGTTGTGAATAACTTATTGCAGCAAAACCCGAGGTTCGTATACCGTGGCAGAACCCAGTCCTTTTGAATTAGGTAAGGTACAGTGCGACGAACAGAGTCTGCACCCCTTTAATTAATGTGTAGCAGTATTCAAAATGGACTTTTGTAACCTGTTGTGTTTTCACTTTTCAGTTATTTGAAGAACTTCAAGTCCTTCCCAGCTATTTGGGATACTTCTACTGGGATACTTTCAATTACCGGTAATATTCCTGATTCTTGAAACTATTCCCAGTTATTAGGAGGGGGTTCAGGTTTTTTTCGCCGACCTGTAGTTATCCTATTCCAAGTCAGTGTATTGCGAAGCAATCCAATGGGCCAATTATATAAAATTTCAAAGCTGTCTTGGTATCTTGAAGAAAAATTATCTATGGGTATTAGGGGTTGGGCGCCGCGAAGCGGCGCGCAACCGCGAACTAATCTCTACGTTGATGAGAGGCGGATATATTACCGATACACCAGTTCGGATTTGATGCATTTGAGCGCCCTGTTCTTGATTATATTTATTGAAAATACTCTTATTTATTAGGAGTATCCTTAGTATTTCGAAGTAATCAGGCGTACATGTCAATGTCTCCTCAACCATTAGGAATTCCGAATACTTGAACTTCGGGCAGCCGGGCTTCGATTGTTAGAAATACATGTATTTCTGATCATTGAGAATACTCCCGATCATTAGGATTACTCCCGATTATCGAGAATACACTCGATTCTCCAGAGAATTGGTAATTATTATAATTATTAAAAGTAACCAATGCTCGTAGAAAAGTTGTTGTAATGGTCCCTTCTTGGCGATTTAGAACCTATCGCCGGATTCGGCAGGTACTTTCCGAAAATCGTTGGGAGTACATGTACTATTTCCTGGGATTCAAACGCATCGAATCCGAACTGGTGTATCGGTAACATATCCGCCTCTCATCAACGTAGAGATTAGTTCGCGGTTGCGCGGGGTTCGACTCCCCGGTTCGGAAAAATCATTTTTTGTTTTTAATCTTCCTCTCTGTAAATAGCGATCTTTGGAGACCAGCAGCCTACGGGGGGGTATATTTTTACTTTTACATCATGAAAGAATTAATCGAATGGAAGTCGTGCTGGGCTGCTTGACACGCAGCAAATTCCTACTGTAATCTCTAATTACTTTGATTTCTTCCAATTACTTTGATTTCTTCCAATCACTCAATTTTCTCATAATCATTAGAAGCATTCCCAATTACTTGCATTTGTCTGAGTTACTTGGGCATCTCTGAGTTACTTGAGTATCTCTGATTCACTTAGGGTATTTCTGAATTATTTAATTAGGTATTTTGGTATCTCTGAGTACTTGGGTATTTCTAAGTTACTTGGGTGTTTTTGAATTACTCGCCTTTCAGTTATTCGGAGTATCTCAGTATTCTCGATTTGTGGTGGATACATGTATTTATGGCAAGAAATGGATGGAAGTCGGGGCTGTTGGGAGCTGAACGTCCGTGCATAACACCGGGTCCGTGCACTGAACGACATGCCTGCATGTGAATCGCCAAACAGCCCAAAGGCACCATCACGCGCTGCACTTGACTTTCGCGTTATTGACAACGACAGAGCAGTGTTTTTTCGTCTGCTCTCCGCAAGACACAGAATGCTTCCGCCCGTCGAGCCGCAGCTTCATAGCCCATGAAGGCCTCCGCACGACCGAGTGAGCACCGTATCAATCCCTCACAATGACGGCTATCTGGGCCTCCAGAGCGCCTGAGGAATCTCCTCCTGAAGCTCCAGCTCCTGCAGTTCCTGATTCTCCAGCACCCAGCGCAGACAGTGCAGATGTCGCAGATACAGGCCTTGCCGACCTTGGACTTCGCATCCCAGGCCCTCCAGTCCGCCCGCAGCTTCAGCGAGATCAACCTCAACCTCCCCCACCACACCAGCCTCCTCCGCCCCCTGCTCCGCAAAATATTGGCAACCCGGCAGACTCTCTGTCATTGTCCGAGCTGAGGCGGATCGTTAACGAATTCCCCAAGAACGAACCCACAGCCTATGCTTTCGAATACGACGATACGGCTACCTACGAAGAGGAGATTGAAGAATGGTTCTCATACAACGATGCTGAGTTTGAAAGGTTGCGCCGAGCACAAAACACCTTTCGCAGGCGATGGAACAAGCTCTCGGCTAAGGACTGGCTCGACGCAACACCAGAGGCCCAATCAAAATTCATACAACGACAAGTTACTGGCCTACAGACTCCAAACTTGAGAAGGCGCTGCAAAGCTCTTCAAGCATTGTTGTATCTTGTACTTGGAGTCTGGGAGGAATCTGCTGGTAAACCCTCGCATACCAATGGAGACGAAAACAAAGAAGACAAAAAGCCAAAGACGCCAGCTACAGAAGGCCAGCTCAGGTGCATGCGGACGTGCATGCTTCAGTTGACAGAATGTGGAGCCCTCCCTGCTGTCTGGGATGTTTTCCGGAATGCTTTCGAACGTCTCTGGGTTGCGCAGATTCTGGAAGAAGATCTGCCTTTCATGCAGGATGAACTGGACAACGTGACGACAATTCTGTACGTCTTTATTGAGAGTGCTCGAAATTTTCCCAAGGAGCTTGCGGCCACCTACAAAGCATTGTTGAGCCTCAATCCTCGTCTTTCGCAATATCTCATGACCGTCACGGCTCGATTACGATGGGATGACGCAAACGAGCTGCCCCATACTCGGATCTTTCTACTTTTCTGGAAGTCCCTGCTTTTATCGTTTGGTAGCTCGAAAGTCCTTCAAAAGGTCAAGGATGCTGTCAGTGAGATAATACCAGAGGGCTTGACCAAGAAGGACCTAATCACAACGTCGCCACTCGACTACCACATGTTCCGTCAAGAGATCATATCGAAATATCCAGCATACACTCCTCCAGCTCCTCTAATTCCTCTAGAGGCAGACAGCAATTCCATCATTCCCCCATTGCCACATCAGCATAACAGGTATGTCGCTCCTAATGGAATCATTGCTCCTCCAGACGACAACAGTGGGGCCGGATCGATATTACATCAACCAGTCCATATTGCCACACCTGCACCTTCGCCACCGCCTTCGCCTGGAGTAGGAGGAAAGGCAGGAAAGAAGCAAAACTATCAGACCAATCAGAGCTTTCCATTCATGTATCCTCCCCTGGATAGCACAAGTAGCAGTGCCGGAGGAAAGGGTTCCGCCGGTATGCAAGATGCGATTGTCGGCAGAAAATGGGAAGGAAGCGACATTCCCACTTCTATTATCGAGGCGGGTGAACTTTTCGCACGACGAATGCGCATGACACGAGCTCTAAGGCAGCTTTGGGACGAACGTGAACGATACTTGAAGTTTGAAAGGGGCTGGGATGAAAAGAAGATGCCGGATGATGATGTTGAAGAATTAGATCTGGAGACTATCCTCGCCGAAAAGCCTGAAGTCAAAGATCAAGAACCAAAACTGGCGCCTTTAGAAGTAGACTATGGACCTCAACAGGATATTGATCCTCATGTCAAAGACATTCTTGATGACGTCGAATCTTTCTACGTAAGTGACTGCTTCGAGCAGTTGTTTGGACCACTGCTGACGATTAAACAGAAAGAATCTCTGCCGCATCTGCAATCACTCGTGATTGTCTTACTCAAATCCATAATAGCAAATGCCGTTGGTCTGGCTACTCAGGCACAAGCTGCCAACAGACAGGCGAATCCTTCTGGTCAAAGCTTCGATGCGGAAGGGAATGCTCGAGCAAACGGTTCACAACCCCAGAGAACAAGTGGAGTAGTTCCCGACGTTTCAGACCTTTCAGTTACTGAAGTCGAGGCTCTGAGATCACGGGAGATTACTGCAAAAGCTCTGTCTGGCATACTGCTCACGCTGTTGAAATGGTTCAAAGTCTCCCGTAAGTTGTTCTAGCCAGCTTGAACATCGAGCTCATCTAATATAATACAGACGTCTTGAAGTACGAGTATCTTACTCAATTACTACTTGACGCCAACTATCTACCTGTGACATTGAAGATGTTTGCTCATCAAGATGTCGACAAGATGGTTGACAGCCGATCGGATCGAGAGGAATTAAGGTACATAGCTCCCAGTCACTAATTTGGTCATAGTCCACGGGCATCGCTGACCTAAATCAGTGTCTTTACCTTCTGCAATAAAAACAGCAGACATGTTCCACCAGAAAGAGCTCCCACGTCCAATACGGACTTCCCAACGACGGTAGAAAGAGGAGAAGAATCCGAAGACGATGCTGCACCCCCACCAATTAAACGCAAACGAGACGATGTCCAACCCATGACCACAGCTGATGGTCTCCAAGACGGCAAGCTCCCTGCGATCTCCTTCCAAGACCCCTCCATGAAAACCGACCCCTCGCACCCCACTCAGCCTCCACAACCCCAAGTCGACGAGCTCGGCTGCCCGATCAACCCCATGCCTCCTGCGCCCCTCGAAATCTTCTCATTCCGCAACTTCTTCAGCACCATCACATTACTGCGCATCATGCAGAAAATCGTCAAAGACAAACCACACCGGAACTTATTGCTGGTGCAATACAAGAGCTCTGCGATCTTGAAGAAAGCACTCAAGATTCCGCAGCATGAGTTGAGACTCTATACCCTAAAGGTGTTCAAGGGACAAGTGCCGTATTGTGGGAGAAAATGGAGATCGGGAAATATGAAGGTGATTACAGCAGTTTACCTGCATGTAAGACCTGGGCTGAGAGAAGATTGGTTGGCTGGTGGTGATGTGGATAGGGAGGTGGAAGAGTCTGTCAGTGGGGAGCAGGCGATTAGGGCGCTGACGTACTGGCATAATGTGAGACGATATCCGGAGGAGATGGGCTTTGGCGCTGGTACCGGGACTGCGAATGGTACCGGTGAAGATGGACGGTTCGAGAAGAGCCAGAAGAGTGTGTTGGAGCAGAAGGATTTCTTCACAAGGGAGTTGGAGAAGATGGAGGTTGAGCTGGAGAGGCTGGGTGGTTGGGATGCTGAGAGTGAGATGAGTGAGAGTGAGATGGGGAGTATGTGGGAGGCAAGTCTCATGAATGGATGGTGAAGGGATGATGCGTCTGGGGTATGTAGCCGATGCTTCAGGTCCCTGTTATGTGGCGTTTTGAGATACCCGGCGCTCGCTGGCTGATGATCAGATGTGAGCGATATGTTCAAAGGCTTGAAAGATATTAAATGAATTCAGATGGATCGCTTGTGTTGAAACTCCTAAACCCCTCTTCTCCGGCCGTTCAGTCTTTCATGTGGTTGCTTTGACCATGAGTTCTGCACCTATCGACTTGGTTGTTAGTTAGGCCTGGTTGATGGGAAGCATGCAAGACCCAACCAACAGTTAGTCAACTAATTCAAGGCATTTCCCGGTGGGTCAATTCTTCGGCCGGCGGCAAAAGAAGTACAAATTGCGCTAAATGTTTGGGCACATCTCCACTGAAAGGTCTGTCTTACTTACACCTGTGAGCTTCGTTCATTATCCCAATCCTTCACCTGCTGAGTCCCGGCACATCACGAAAAGCGAACATGTCTGTTCCGTTTACCGTCGTCATTTCCCATGGCTCGTACCACACACCAGTCAGTGCCTTACCAACCATTTCTCGACGCTTTGAAAGAAAATAATATCGAGACTTACTGAATACTGCCCACAACTGCCGACCTCTGACCATACAAAACTCAACGTCTCCGACATCTCTCACCCCAACTACGGCATTCCCCCACCACCTGGCGGCTTTCCCCAACCTTCCGATGATATCGAAGTCATCAAGGAACTTCCCCACCGTCTCGTGGTCAACGAAGGCAAAAACGTCCTTTTGATTGGGCACTCATCAGGTGCCGCCTTGGTGCCAGTTTCATGTAAGACTTCCTGCCGCCATTTTATTCTAAATAGCTAGCCCTGGCTAACAAATCCCACACAAGTCCCGAGGTCTAGAAGGCCTAGCTTCGACCAAAGACGGCTCAACATATTTCTTAAACTCGACACTAACCGCATCCCCGGTGTTCCGCACGCTGTTGGAAAGTGATGCTTATTCGTCTCTGCCTTGCAAATACCTGATTGCGGAGAATGATCTAGCGCTGTCTGCTGCCTACCAAGAGGGGATGGTGGCGTTGCAGAACCAGAGACAGGGGGTGGATATCGGTGTTGTTAGGTGTCCGAGTGGCCATTCGCCGCATCTGGCATGGACAGAAGGCTGCGTGGAAGAGGTGCAGAAGTTTGGGATTTCTTTGACTGCCTAAGTTGACAGTGATTCTGAATATCCCAAGTAATTGGGGATATTCAAGTGATTCGGGCTATTTGTAGTGACTGTAATTGAGAGACCTCTGAGTAATTGGAAGAAATCCAAGTAATCGAGAGAACTCCAAATAACTAGGAAAGCTCCGATTAATTGAGAGAACTTGACTACTTTACTCGAACGAACACTTCCGATGGAACTAGCGCGCGCCGAGGACTGCCAGTCCAGACTCGCCTGCTCCACTGCCTAGTCTACTTCAGCTTATGCTTCACGGCACGAGAGAAATTTGTCGAGGTTTGAGTCGAGTATTTAGTGCATCGCCTGCTGCGGCATACTTGATCAGTTGGATCGCGACTAATGACTTGAACCCGAGAGTACACACACATATACCATGATATTTAGCTAGAAGCATATATAGCTTCGGTGTATATATTTGTTCCATATTTCAGCGCTCTATTCCGCTTTTCTTTTCTGCTTCTGGACCACACCCGCATTTCTATTTCCACTCATCGATTACCCAAGTCAACAAACAGACCCTTTCCGCCGCATGGGCCTCGTAAATGCATCGAATTCGTAAGCTTCTTGTCGTACCATAAGCGCCATGAACCATTAGAGAAAAGAAAATTGCTCTTGAATCCCCAAACCCGCTAAACCGAATGATCCCACCTTCCAAGTAGAGGAAAAAACCGATTAGTAAGTATATGTCAGGGCCCAGCAGCAACGTAATCACATTGTCGGACTTTCAGCATCGACCTCATTCTCGAATGCCCGGCTTCAGCACCAGCAGTGCTATCTCACCCTTCCTCATCACCCTCTCCACGCCGAGGTGCTCCTTCCCCTCCAAACTCCCCTTGAAGACCCCCATCGCATACCTCACCGACTGGTCATGCTCCCTCGTCCCCGCAAGTCTTGACACCAAGTCCGCTTTGCTTCTTGGTGCTCTAAAGGCGGCATCTTCGAGAATGGGAGATGCATAGAAGTAGCTTATGATCTCCGCAAGAGTGTCTGTCCGGTGTGGCATACCCATCATTTCTCGTTGTGGGATGATGACTAGGAGGGAGAGGAAGTAGATGATGCAGAGCACGATGGAGACGTAAAAGGCGGGCAGGTTGGTGAACATCAGGGGTGTGCCTGAGGGGAATGCGACGAGGGGGAAGAAGAGACCGCCGGCAAGGATAGGCAGGAGGATGTATAGGAATGAGCAGGTTGCCAGAATAGCCACGCGATAGTGCTTGTGTTGAATGGCTTGGAAAACGCATGCGACGGTTGACGAAGCCGTGTAATCAAGAAGAAGCGATTCGCTGGCAGTTGCACCTTCGGGTTTCGCGAGTTCCGCCCACGGCTGTAACTGGCGAAAGGTGTGGTCAATGGGTTGGAAAAGCAGATACATGAGAAGACCGAGGAGAGACGGGACGAAAGAGTAGAGAAAGTTTGCCGGGGAGAACGCAGCGTCGGTCGGAGCGACAGGCACACGGGGCTTGAAACCGTGGTGAATGGTAGTTGCCGGGACGAATGAGACGACAATGAAGGCCAAGAGAAGGGCGAAGGCAACGACACACCATACAATGACTGATGGCCTGCGGAGAAACCAAGGTAGGTAGCGGAAGCGGATGAAAGCGCTGTAAAGCAACGCCGCTGGGTTGTTTCGTTGCTCAGTGCTGAGTAGCGATCTGTGAGAAACGTTCTCAGGGTCCGAAACGCGCTGCTTGCCAGATCGTTGAGCCGGTACTTGGTCCTTCTCGTGGAATCCCCCCCCGCCTGTAAACTTTCGTCCTAAATTGCCTTCCCCGCCGAGACAGTAGAAGACTCCTTGGGGCGCCTTCGGAGTCTTCCAATAGCCTAGTCGAGCAGCTTGCAAGGAAAGCAGATCTTTGAAATCTTGTGGATCCCCGGAAATCTCTGATCCCGAAAATTCGTCTAGCAGGTTGCTTCGTGGAAGAATTGAGACGATGTCTGCCAGACTTCGAGGATCCCATGTCAAACCTGTGGTTTTCCGTCTGAACCAGAGCAGGAGAGCCACCACAGCAAATAACACCAATATGTAGATCACCACAAGTGTCCAGGCTACACCCTGGACTGTAGACCATCTCCAACCACTTCCGGAGTTTCTAACCGAGAAGAGCGAGCTTTGAAGGGGTATCGTGAGCAAGAGCAACCAGAACGCAATATGGCACGTTCCTATCAGGCCATTGCCGCTCTTGAAATAGTCTAAATCAGGTCGCAAGAAATCGCTCGGAAAGATTCGTAGAAACATCGCTTTGGACCGCCGTTTGTCACTTTTCCCTGCCATGTTCACAAACGGCACCATTCTTCGTACCGCCGTCATAAGCATATGCACATAAACCATGATGATCGCAGCCAATATTTGTGGCAAGAAACCAAACACGAAGTATCCGGGTCCGTATAACCCGCCTTCGAAAGCGACCAGTCCGCTGTGTCGGAGAGAATAAACGGCGCAAAAAATCAAAGCGGTAATCATGAGTATACATAAAAGGGCAAGCGTAATCATCGTGACGGGTCGTAAAATCGCGGGTAGAAAGTCGAGTTCGGAGTGTCGAGGAGTGTCGAAGTATGGCTCGACAGGGAGAAAGGTGTCGGAATGGAGAGATATCGTCGTAAAATTCGGCTTCATGAGTCGCGTCGGGACGATAGGCGCTGATCGGCTCGATCGTGTCGGTTGGTTTGAGAGAACCCTTTCGTTTCGTTCGTTTCGTTCGTTTCGGACGGACTGGAGATATCCCAAGCCCTCATCCGGGACCACTCGTTCAACAGGATATGATTCACCACTAGTGCCGCTCTCTCGTTGCTGTTGTCGTTCCAGAGCTCTCTGGGCCGCCTTGATCTCCTCATCTCGTGTGAGCTGATCGATGGCGAATCTGATGTATGGCGTATCATCTACCGAAGGCGTGGGAGGTCCGGAGTCGAATCGCTCGATCTGGGTATCCCGTCGAGTTGTAGCAGCAGCCTCCATGGCCCGAACTTGCTTCTCATTGAAACCGACTCTTCGTGGCTCCATCTGCGGCGTTTCCTCTTGTTTGATTTCTGGATCTCTCTGTGGAATCAAGTCCGGAGGAGTAGACCAGCGGATGACGGTGGCAGGATCGGATAGATCGGAAGAGGCATTTGACGGAAAGGAAGCAGCGTCAGGGTAGGAATAATAATGGTCAGAAGCTACGAGAGACTGCTTTGAGGGCTGCGAGTGTAGTTGTGGTTTGCTTTCTAGAAGGTTGGTCAGTTTGTCTCTCTTGGATGAAAGGCTTAGCTGCAGGCCACTTACGCTGCTGTACCGACTGGATGTCACGGTCAATGGCATTCATTATTTCTCAGGCACGATGATGCACGAAAGCGAGTCAAGGAATGCATGGCCAAAAGAGTACATTGTATGGTTTAAGAGAGTTGGAGAGGGCGTGGTGGCCCAGGATGGGACGAAGGTTGAAGGCTGGGGACCTTCAATTGGGAGGAGGCTGGGACGTGATACCAGCCATTGCCATTGGCCCGTCACACCGCACTTGCGACATGGCTATCCCCATAATAGTGAGGAGAGACAGGGGCAGCCAGGACAGAAGATTTTCCAGCCAGTTTGGGAACAAGAAGAGAGAGGCTTCAGATTCCAGCTGGATGTGATCGTCGCAAGAGCCTGCTATGTCGGATTCTACGATACTGCCAAATCATGGCCCGTGCGTCTGAGAGCACGTGAACTCGCGATTATGTCCGACCTCCAGACGCGTCCCCCCGCGCCAGTACTGTCTCTTGCTTCGCATTTCTCGTCGCTTCTGAATCGCTTTCAGCGCTACTCGAGTAGATCCCTCTGTCAGAATGGGGATTGGAAAGCTATGGGAGAAGATCGAGGATCTTGAACCCAAGATTGCGAAAGATACGTCTCTTGTGGAAATACGCTGCTGAACACTTCCACCGGAAAGGCCGGCCGCTACGGATTGCCGTCGACCAAGCGTCATGGTGGTATAAGAACCCGAATCCGCGAGAGGTAGCGGCGATCAGAAAGCGTAAGCCTCTGCTTTCCAAGCTCAACTACACCGACACTAACACCAGCCATATCAGAATGGCAGCTACCTGCGCGACCTGTCCATGTGAACATGACATACAGAGTCTTGTCTCTGCTCCGACAGGGCATACAGCTTGTCTTCGTGTTTGAAGGGGACAGACCTACAAAAAGGGGACAAGCCAAGCCTCAGACAGCAGATTCCGACCTACAACGGGAGGTGAAAATATGGGGCGAGATGCTCGAGGCCTTTGGCGTCCCTTGCCATGTTGCTCCCGGTGAGGCAGAGGCCGAGTGCGCAGAAATGCAGCGGCGTGGAGTTATTGATGCCGTCTGGTCTGAAGACGGCGACACATTCATGTTCGGCTCGTCGGTCCTCATACGATCACTGTACAAAGTCAAGGGCGGGTGGCCCCAGAAGAGCAAAGAGCGGTGCTGGGTTTACAACGCAAGTGACATACGTGCCAGCAGCCTGGCATTGGACAGGGAGGGATTCGTTTTGTATTGCGTGTTGGCTGGAGGCGATTACGGCCCAGGACTTTATAACTGCGGCACCGAACTTGCTCTTCAGGTGATCCGAGAGCGACCCGACCTCGCGAAGGAGCTCTGTGCTCTCAACCCAGGAGACTTATCTGGTGCGCTAAGATGGCGAAGTAAGCTACAGGGCTACTTGAAGGGAATCCCGGTCCCTGCCAACTTCCCAGATCTCCAGGTGGTCCAGAATTACAACAAGCCGGCCGTGTCCGACTGATTCGCCAAATTCGATCCACGCGAGGCACAACAGTTCAACTCCACAGTAGACGAGGAGAATTTGTTGCGAATTCTTGGAAGGCTGACCGGGACGTTCTTCGACAGAGACTATTTCAAGTGGACTATACCTACTTATTTGGTCAAAAAGCTACTGAGCAAACGTCCCAGAGAAGATCTCAGTAGTCTGGACCTGAAGATTGAGAAGAAGGGCGACCTTGGCTACTACATAGTCACATACAACGCCGACTGTCTCCGGTCTCCCGGTGGGAAAAGGATCAAACCATCACTCTCAGCACGGATCGAGTCGCAAATACCGATTTACATACTTGAACATGCGGTGCCATACGTAATTACAGAGTTTAAGTCTATTGCAGCCATGGAGAAAGCCACGACACCAAAGAAAAAGGCTTCGAAATTAGCTGAGGAAAAGACGATGACCCCGTTTGATCCGCAGAAGAGAGGCCGGCCAAGTGAAGATGCTTCACTATCCGAGGCTCCAGCCCCCAAACGTCTAGACGGACACTACCCTATGTTCGATCATTTCCTCGATTCTGAACCAGCAAAAGGCTTATCAAATCGAGCCAGAAACTCGCGGACCTCCGGTCCGATGCCTTTCAGCTTAAACCAGCCCCCGAAACCCGTCTTTTACACGTGGACCGATGAGGAGGACTCCGAAGACGCTGCACCATCAAAACGCCGCAAGGCGCAGCAACCGAGGATAGTGGCGAAAGCATCACCCAGCATAGGAAAGGGGAAGGGAAAGGAGGTTAACAATGATGGTGAAACGCGGGCCTGCCCTGTCTGCGGAGCCGACATAACTGGCATGTCGGAAAATGCAGTAAACTCCCATGTGAATGCATGTCTAGACAATCCGGGCAAAGGCGAAATCATAGACCTGACTTGAAGGTTTTTGTGTCGGTCAGATTTGGCTAGAGAGCGGCAGGAATGACAAGAAGCGTTGCGATGTAAGGATATCAAGTTCTCTTTATTGGATGTATGGTTATATGGTAGTTGATCGCTGTACATATATTGGTGGGGGGCGAAGGACCCACGATCACGAGTACTGTCATGATAATGAAGGAATATTGTAATTACTTGGTTGTTTCCCAGTCTTTTGGGTTACTCTCAATTATGTGGATTTATCTCAATTATGGGGTTTCTTTCAATGACTGAGAATTTTCTCCATTACTTGGATTTCAATTGTCTGGGTTCCCCTCGATTACCTGAAATTTCCTCGATTATTTGGGGTTCTGTCAATTACCTGGGTTTTCTCAATTCACAATTACCTGGGGTTTTGTCAATTATCTAGATTCCTCTCAATTATCTAGGTTTCTATGAATGATGTAGGTTTCTTGTACCCACGCGAAAGTTGAGGAAACTCCACCACGAGCGTGTGTAACTTAACAGCGGAGCTATTCTGCTTTCGGTTAGTACGAGATGACATGAATTGATGCATTCGGCCAACATTTAGGTACAGTAGTCGACCTGCACCTAAGGGAGTCGATGACAACAACAATTGACTCCCTCATCGTGCCCTTTCTCTTGTACATATCTCGTAACTGTCATTATACTGCTTCCATCTACCACATTTCTACTTCAATTGTCCTCTACGGCGCATGAGTATACCATGAGCCCGCCTCAACTCGTCTCTCCGCGACCATGACACTGAGCGGCCACTCTCCGAGCTACCTCCACTTTGCGCAAGATGCCCTTCTCATTCTGCTCGCCATTACTTTTATCCCGCTCTGCACTTGCATAGCTCTTCTCAGTCGCATTGTCGCTCCTTGGACCCAGACGGCCAGACACATGCGCCATCATCGACAATGGCGCGCTCTTTCATCCTCGACCTTCCGTCCGCGAACCGTGTTGGTGACGGGCGTGGGAATGAACAAAGGCCTTTCCATTGCTCGCGCCTTTTACCGTGCCGGTCATCGAGTGATAGGCGCTGATTTCGAGCCGTACGGCATACCCGTCTCCGGACACTTCTCCGCTGCCCTCGATCGTTTCTACCCTCTCAAACCCATCGTCGAAAGGCCCGCTGATTCGGAACGATATGTCGAAGATCTCATCAATATAGTCAAGAGCGAGAAGGTGGAATTGTGGGTGAGCTGCTCGGGGGTAGCATCTGCGATCGAAGACGCAGAAGCGGCAGAAACCATCGAAAAGCATACCAAATGCAAAGCCTTCCAGTTCGGCGTATCCATGACGGAAACGCTTCACGAAAAGCACACTTTCATCGAGCACACTGCAAAACTAGGTCTCAATGTACCCGATACGCGCCTGGTCGACTCGACCCAGCAAGTTTTACGTATTCTCCACCCGAAAGACCCCAGCCCTGCCTCGGAGGGAAGACAATATATACTTAAGCCCGTCGGCATGGATGACTCTAGCCGCGCTGACCTCGGCGTTCTGCTCCCACGCCCTACCCGGCAAGAAACCAAAGCGCACGTCTCGCGGCTCCAGCCATCTCCCTTCCGCCCCTTTGTGTTGCAGCAGTATATCAAGGGGCCCGAGTACTGCACCCACAGCATCGTGCTCCGTGGACGCGTCCTTCTGTTTGTTGCCTGTGCCTCGAGCGACATGCTCATGCACTACCGAGCCCTTCCTCCCACGTCCGCATTATCTCAAGCTATGCTCGCCTACACAACTACCTACTGCGAGAAGACGGGGAGCTCGATGACGGGCCATTTCTCTCTTGATTTCCTGGTAAGCCAAGAAGATATGAGCCATGCCGAGCTGGCAGGCACGGGAGACAACGAAGAGCTCGTAGAGGGATTGGGCAAGAAATTGTTCCCTATTGAGTGTAACCCACGGGCTCATACGGCTGTCACGTTGTTTGATAACGACAAGGAAACGGTGGAGGCCATGGCAGAAGCCTATCTCTCACTGCTTCCTGACCACACTATTGAGCCCACGCTGCCATCCCATTCCTCACCAAGTCCCAAGAGCATCATCACTCCACCGCCACATCTGCGAACAAACAAGGGCACTTACTGGATTGGTCATGATGTCGTCGCATTGGTCTTACTGCCGCTTATGTGGTACGCATTCTCCTTCCATCCGCGGGCTCGCTGGTCCAGGGAGTCGCCTACTTGCCCCAAAGAGCTGCGGAACCCGAGCATTGGGAAAGTGGTTGCGCCGTGGATCGAGTTTGTGAAGCATGTGCTGTTTTGGAAAGACGGTGTGTATGAGACGTGGGATCCATGGCCTTGGTGGTGGATGTACGTGGGCTATTGGCCCCTGATGCTTCTCGTGAGCATCAAGCGGGCGAGGTGGTGGAGTCGGGTTAATGTTAGTACGAACAAGATGTTCATGGTCGGATAGCGCCCAATAATAGCTCAAGTGCTTCGTTCATACTTATCTACAAATAACTTGATTAGTAGCCGCTATTTGACAAGATAGCGATGTCCGTCATTTGGTGTTTGGGACCCTGATGTGTTGCATGTCCATTTCGACGATTGTACGAAATACGACACGATCCCGCGATTAGTCTACTTGCAAACCCAAAAAGCCGGCGGAGAAACTGCTTGTGAATGAAAAGTGTTTTGGCATCTGGGACCATTTTAAGCGACTAAAAATCATTCAGATAAGAACAGGAATTTCTTGGTAACGAGACCCCCTGCCGCACGCGCAGTTCGCTTAGCATGGAATACTCCAGCCAGTCCTAGCTCGCAGCTCCAGCTTTGCGACCTTCAAACACAGATATCAATAATGTCAGTTGAAATCAAATTCCTGGCTCCATCACCCAGCTACTGTATACTGTAGGTGCATCTCTACTTTCTTGCTGCAAACACGGACGGCGCCTTGAAGCAGACTAGAAACTGCAAGAAGCGCAACCACTCCCTCCCGCCGAGCGCGGACAAGAGATATCTTCGAGAAAAGTGGTTGCAAAGTAACTCTCCCACCCTTCACAATGACCAAGCGCTCACGAGAAGACTCCTCGCCGCCGCGTCCTTCCTCCTTCTCCGCCTCCTCATCTCCCGAACCAATACCCATACTTGCGCCTCCCCAAACGGTCACCAAGATACCCCACCTCGAGGGCAAGCCATCTTCAGATTCCTCTGCAATGAAGTGCACACTGCCCCCTCACAGAAAGCCCATCGACTTCGAGAGCTACGCATCCTACGAAGCACACTACAGAAAAGAACACATGAACCGGTGTTTGGAATGTCGGCGCAACTTCCCCAGTGAGAAGTGGCTAGGCTTGCATATCGAGGAGAATCACGATGCCATGTGGGAGGTGCAGAAAGACCGTGGCGAGAAAATGGTGGGTGCTCGATCCTTCTTCTCCTCTCTTGAGAAGGAAGTTTGCTGATCTCGACGGCATTTCTAGTATTCGTGTTTCGTGGAAGATTGCGACAAGAAGACGAGCACTTGGCAGAAGCGGAGACTACATTGCATAGATAAACATGTTTTCCCCAAGGATTTCGACTTCCTCATCGTGAATGATGGGATTGATGGCCGAGATTCGATGCTGAGGTCAGGAGGAAGAGGAGGCGGCCGGTATAGGAAGCAGTACTCCTCTCGTCACCATGCAGCAGATGGCAACAATTCACAAATACGAGGAACACCACCGAGAGCCCAGAAAGAGGCTGCAGAAAAGGATGACGTGGATATGGAGACAGATTCGAAAGAAGAAGAATCAACCGAAAACGGTGAAGAACAACCCAAATCGATTGCGGACACAAAAGATGATAAAACATCCGACTCCGACGCTAAAGATATGGATGGGTTGTCAAGCGCCATGTCGAGTCTGCGATTTGTCCCGCAAAGCGTGAGTTTTGGAGGCCGCGGTCGGGGACGGGGATTGGGAAGAGGAGGATTCAGCAAGAATTGATTCCGACTCGACGACACAAGGCAAAACAAGATGAAACTTAATGTTCATGAAAATCACTGATACACCTCGAATTCGGCAGTATTAGCGCACATGCGGTAAGAGAGCACGGTCTTGAAATATGTTTTGAGCCAAGGCTATAATGTGGTCAAAAACTGTATGAGCATGAGGATTCAGTGGACCTGAACAGAGTCAGAGGTAGAATGCCTTCGCGATCATGACTTACTTATTGCATGCTGAATAATTGCGATCCGAGAAGTATTGATTTGACTTCGATAGGATGTGCTTCGACCGGCAGTTGCTTCGACTGGCGCCAGATGGCGTCGAGTAGTGAGAACTTGGTACACAACCAGTCCGTCAGACCGTTTGGTAACTGTTCACTTAAACTTTGCGATGTAACTCTAGGGGCTCTATTTTCACCGCGAGGCGACTTGATGGATTCTATCATGAATCTAGGATTCCGGACTCATTCGAATTCGGAACCATGGAGGCCCCTTCTAAGAGTAACAGGCGTGCTCTATAAAGCAGAAGACCTACCCTCAACGGTAGCTACCTTATACTTTCGAACCTCCCCAAAATCTTTATAATCATTGAAAGTCGCAATAGCCCAACATGCTCGCACAAGATGTTCTCGTTGACTGCCTAGATGCCCAAGGACAGCAACGCGAAATGAACGTCTATATTCAACTCTGCCTGATACACCCCATGACCGACGACTCCCCCCGTCCATCAATCATCTCAACTTTGACAAAAGGACTCGAACGACTCTCGGCAAGTTTCCCCTGGTTGGCAGGCCACGTCGTCCACGAATCCGGTACCTACAAGATCAAAAAATGGAAAGCAACACCCCTTTTAGTGGTCAAAGATCTCAGCAACGACACCTCGATGGCTTCCCTGGACACACTCCGCCAAGCCAACTTCCCCTACAGCATGCTTTCTGAGGACACGCCTTCTGCGCGGAAAACATTCCCCATGGACCCCAAAGAACAGGCGTTGGAACGTCTCGTCTTCGCTGTCCAAGCCACCTTCATCGAAGGTGGATTAATCCTGACCTTTATTGGCCAGCACCAGGTGTTTGACATGACCGCCCAAGGCGAGGCTATGCGGCTGTTTTCCAAAGCGTGCCGGGGCGAAGCCTTCACCGAAGAGGAAATACGAATTGGCAATCTGAGCAGGAATCACGTGGATCTCTTGCCCGAAGACCCCTATGTTCCTGGTCCAGAGCTAGACTACCAGATCGTGAACCCCGGTGATCGCATTGCCGATTTCACGCATGTGGGTGGCCAGGACTCAACAACATCCCCTGGATCGCCAAGATCAGCGTGGTGCTACTTCGATTTCTCGTCTACTTCCCTCCAAACATTGAAATCCCGGGCGATGCATTAGATGCCCGCAGACGCAGCTTCGAGCTACATCTCCACAGACGATGCTCTCACTGCCTTCTTCTGGCAGTCGGTAACTCGGATCCGCTCCCCGCCTCGCTCTACTTCGCCTTCTACTTCATCTTCCTCCTCCGATTCCGACGCAGAGGTCGAAAAGCCAGTGACTCTCGTGCGCGCTGTCAACGTCCGTCGCTATCTCTCCCTTCCCTCTACCTACCCGGGCATGGCCATCAACGTAGCCTATCAAACTCTTTCTCCTACCACGCTCTCCCTCGGCACCATCGCCTCCACTCTGCGTACTGCCATCGATCCCCAGACCACCAAAATGGAATACGCCACCAAATCTCTAATTACATACATACCACAGTCAACAAAAAACGGTGTTTCATTTGTGGCCAAAGTAGACCTGACTCGGGACCTGATGGTAACTAGTTGGACGAAGGTCCCTGTGTACGACTTGGACTTCGGGATGCAGCTGGGCGGACCGGAGGTGGTGAGGACTCCAAGGTCTCTGTTTGGAGAGAGCGTGGTTTATTACTTGCCCAAGGGGAAGGATGGGAGTATCGTGGTGGGAGCCTGTTTGAGGGTCAAGCAGGTGGAGGCTTTGAGGGCGGATGGGGAGTTTTCGAAGTATTGTACCTATGTTGGCTGATGGATGCTGACGGGATAAGCGAGCTTTCGGTAAGTACCTTAAGGGGCTTGTGAGAAGGGGATTGTGCAACTTGAGGGAACATACGTCGAGTTGCAACCGAATCCGAAATTCCAAAGGGGTTTTGCAAGAGATACCGTCAAGCCAAGAAGACGGGTAGTTTTTTATGATTAAGATTTGTTAGCCCTGTATGTAATGCTTATTAGCTTCACATTGCGCTGGCAGCTAGAAAGAATAAAATGTATTTCAAACACCATGTCCTTCTAAGGGTATCACGCACGCAAAACAGAAGCAATAGTACCAGCCCCCCCACCCAAGCCCTCAACGCGGACTCAAAACGCCCAGGCCTTATTATGTACGAATCCTCTAATCAAAACTGCCAGAGCAGGCCTAAAATATGCCGATCCTTTGGCCCCATCCATCTCCCTTTGGGTTCGTAATTATCTGATATGGAAAGGGGTTCGTCTCGCTCGTTGTAATAGGCGGTATATGGTCTTTTTCTCTATTGGCCGTGTTGACGATCTTCATTGCTGTTTTTAACAACATGGTCTCCATTGCTTTGCGGACTTTCGCCCGTTCTGTTTTCGAGCATTCGTCAGCCAGTTGAACTATCCGATCACTTCCATATCATGCGTTTCAAAGCGCATTTCTTCTTGACATACCGCTGTCTGTCCTCGGCGTAGCAAGCGTAACATCCAAGGTCCAGCACTCCCAGCAAACTTCCTCTTCGCCCTTCGTAAACCAGGCCTTCCTTCTCCTCTTCTCGAAAAATTGCACGGCAATCTGACCTCTCACACCGCTGCTTCTATAGCTCATATCATTAGTCGTCGAAGTATCGAGTTGTCTAACCAGAGCGTTGGTCCGCTGGTCGATGAGGGTCTCTAGTTCCACGTCGGAGACAAAGGGGAGGGTAAGATCGAGCACATCGTGGGTTGCAGGTCGAATGGAGGGGAAGAAGCGATGGAAAAAGATTGTATGGAGGATGGCTGTGGGAAAAGATCGGGTTAGATAGTGTGTTGTGTGAAGAGTTATGAAGGCGGTGGTATCTGTGAAGGAGGGGAAGCGGCACACCTTTTACGATGTCTCTGACCGAGGAAGGGTCGGCGAAGACTTCGAGGATGTGCTCGGGGGGTTTGCGCTGCTCCATGTCTCTGGAGTAGATATCTGGGTGGACGGGGCGGATCATGGGGGTGTACTGCTCTTCGATTCCCTTGTCCTGTCGCAAGGCTCGGCGAATACAGGCGGAGGTACAGATGGGTCTATGGCAATCGTCGGGGTCTTCAGGAGTTGTCGACAGCAGGCAGGTCTCCGGCGGGGTGTGGTGTCATGGGGTTCGAGCAGCGGATCGCAATTGACGTTTTGGTCAGCTGGGAGGAGGGGGCGGGCCGGGGCCCGGCGCGGGTAATCGCCGATGTGGCGGTGCCTGCAGTTCCATTGACGCGAGCCACCCCCACGCCATCACCGCCTGCCAATCCCGGGGTTGAGCTGCAGGGATGTCAATGCTTGGAGAGCTCCTCCCTAGAGCAGTGGGCCGAGGAAGCACGAGAAGACCAAAAGCTTGTCTGGATCAGTCCTCGACAGGATACACCGAACCGTCGTTTCCGAATCACCGTCCAGACCTTTGACCAAGCAGCACACGCGCCAGGTCATTGGCACGTCCGACAACGGCCTCCCTCACTCGAGCTCCCGCCATGATGTCCGCCAGCCGCCGCTGGATCGCTCGCAACAGGACCAAGTTTGCCATTGGGGTTGGTATCGTTGGCCTGGGTTACGCTGCCACCCAATATGTCCTCTCCAAGATTTCGGATGCGCGAGAGCGGATGAGCAGCGACCGCATCGCCCGTGAGAAGTACGTCCGTCACCGCCGTCTTCCTCCAAAGCTTGTGCTAATTGCGCCGCCCACGACAGTCTCCGTCGGAGATTCGAGCAGAACCAGGAAGACTGCACTTTCACCGTGCTCGCCCTCCTGCCTACAGCCACGGAAAACATACTGGCAGAAATGCAAACAGAGCGTATCACCTACGAGCTCCAACAGCAGAAAGCTGCCAAGCTGGCACGAACTAGCGACGGCCCATCCGGCTCAAACTCGGAACTTTTGAATTCGGAGCCGCCTAGTGTAACCGACGATGATGGGAGGAGCATGGTGAGCCTGACCAGCGAGAGTGGACTGCATGCGAGTCGGATGGGTGTGTCGGGCGCGCAGACAGGGGACGGGCCGCAGGACGGCGGATCGCAGGCTCAGAAGGCGAGGAGAACAAAATTGCAGCTGTGGAACGACCTCAAGATTAGCTGTGAGTTCCGCTTGAAAGTCTTGGATAGCCTGGACATGTGTTTGGCATTGGCTAATTCGGAGTCTAGCGATCACGAGGGCCTTTACGTTGATCTATACCTTAGCCTTGCTGACGCTACTTACCCGCGTCCAGCTGAACCTTCTGGGGCGAAGAAGCTACTTGTCGAGCGTGGTATCATTGGCGACAGGACCAGGTGATTCGACAATCAGCCTGAACGACGACGAAAACCTCGACCAAGCATATGGGAACGAGTTCGAGACTAATAGGCGATACCTGACATTCAGTTGGTGGTTACTACACAGAGGCTGGAGGGAGGTCATGGTAAAGGTGGAAGCAGCTGTAAAGGATGTTTTCGGCCAGGTCAACTTGCGAGACGATGTCACAATGGAAAAGTTTTCCGAATGGACTATCGAGGTCCGCAAGAGAATTGAAGGGGCGACGGATGAAGAGAGAACACAGAGCAAATGGCTTCAGTATCTATTGCCGCCACGAGATCAAGAGGATTTCGTGCTCAGGGAATCAGGCATGCTCTCGGCAACATCACCCGAAGAGTCGGTTTCCATCGGCTCGTCATCTCCTACCACCCTCCGCCGGTTACTTGACGAGACTGCCGACTTGATTGAGTCTCCACCGTTTGCAAACGTCCTTACACGGCTTCTGGATGCTGGGTTTTCAACCCTTGTTGAGAACAAGCTTGCTAATCAAGCGTTTGGAATGCCACCAACATCGGAAATTCCAAGCTTGGACGCACCACGGGTGACGGAAGTTGTGGATGCGAAGCCGGCAAAACTTCCCACCATAATGGCAGTCCTCACGAAGCAAGCCCACAGCATTGGCAATGGGGTTCCTAACGAGTACCTTCAAGCCATGGATCAAGTGGCAAACCTTGAGGCGTTTGCTGCCGTGGTGTATTCGAATAACTTAGAGCGCGAAGTCAGTCCCATGGATGATCAAGCGGCAGGACCAGAGTCGGATGCTCCGGCTGAGATTGCGGCTGCTGAGATTAACGCTGGCGATGTCCACGCGCCTGCTGATCTGGGGGCCGCGGAGTATCTGGATGTTGGTACGGCGAGCACCTTTGAAGATGTATGGGGCAAAGCGTCTGAGGGAAAGGAGGAAGCATAGCGTTGTGTATGGGACTGGAAGCATCGATGGGATCGGAAGCGGGCAGCATGGAGTTTGTCGGTTCTTAGCTCGTCCTATGTGGCAGCACCAGCGGTATTGTTCTGTTACTACATGAATGGTGTATTCTCCGGGTTGGCCAATAATTGCGCCCGACTCCAGTCTTGCCCCGTGGTTCATGTTGCCCAAGCGCCCGTGAAAGTTATAAGACGCCCTTTACAAACTGATCCAGAGCCATCTCGAAAAGCTCGTTCGCCACGCCGGCACCTCCAGGATGCTCCACAGGCGACAAGGGGTTCTTGACGACAAACTCGACGTATAGATTCACGTAAATCTGATGCAGCACATTGCGCATATTCAGCGTGTGGGTATCGGTCAGCATGACCATCTTGAGCTGCGAAGGAGTCTCATAGTAGTGCAGCTTGTACAGGCCGGTGCGGTAGGAGATGAAGCTGTCGTCGGGACCGCCGAGCTTCCGCACCATGTTTCGCAGGGAGAAGATGGTTCCAAAAAGCAGCTTGGCGTCATCCTGGGCACTGAGACGCGCGGGGCCCTTGAAGGGAGCAAGATCGGGTTGGGCCAGGCTTGAGGTGTCGGAGAGGGGGCGCGAGGACTTGCCGCTGGACGAGGTGGGACGGGCGGGCTGGGTCCATTGCTTGCTGTAGATGCACTCGGCTGTCTAATGGTTAGAGAGGGTGGTGTGCGGAGAGGAGAGGAGAGCAGGGGCGATGCTCACTATGGCGATCGAAGATGTAGAACGAGTAGACGACCATGGTCGCGGTGGAGTGGGCAGCAACTGGACTGTTCCACAGGTAAAGTAGCGTCTGGGGTTGACAGGTGTGCTATTAATTACCTGTCGGCACGAGGGTTGAGAAGTTAGCTTCTCAGTTAAGCGCTAAGGCTATAGATAAGCTTTTGCCCAGACCCAGGCGGGGAAGGCGCTATGTAGCCTTGTCGCAAAATATGTACATGTATCGTAGGAGTGGCATTGCAACGCCGACATAAGACTGAAGCTGCTTCTAATTGGCTGTCCAACCTACCACCAACGGAGGACTCATCAATGTCTTCCCCCTCGTCTACGATCGCCTGGAATTGAACCTATGAACTCCATCTTTTCTCCATGACCTAATCCGAACCCGCGCCGACAAACTCGCAATGGCCGGCATCAAACCTTCACATGGCATTACGCTGGATATACCGGGCGTGAGCTCGAATGGCCGCCCTGCCCCTATCCATACTCTGTTAGCTACACGCGCCCAATGAAGCGGACCATGGCTGACGAGAGTAGCTCGGCTCCCGCATACGCAAGCCCACTGAGGCACCATCGCCGCCACCCTTCTACCCATAAAGAAGCCAAGGCAGGTTTGCCTAGGCCCAAGTGAATCAAGTACAAGTATCTGACTGGTGCGAATTCAGGAAACCCTTAATGCCCATTCCGAATACAGCGACGACGACGGCAGGGCTCAACATCGCATCAACCAGTATATAATAAAGGAGGAGATAGGGCGAGGCTCTTTCGGAGCTGTCCACCTCGCCGTCGATCAATATGGCCAGGAATACGTAAGGTCGCCGCTATGGTTGATACAAGGCCCAGATTGTTGAATATACTTTAGGCTGTCAAAGAGTTCTCCAAGTCGCGGCTTCGGAAACGCGCTCAATCCCACGTCCTTCGAAGACCGCCTGGAGCACGACGACCCGGCCATTCAGCTGCCGATTCGGGCCTGAATGAGCCGCTACACCTACACGCTGCCGCGAACATACGGCGAGATGCCGGGAAAGGCAACCCTCTTTATCTGATTCGGGAAGAGATTGCTATCATGAAAAAGCTGAATCACCCGAACTTGGTTTCCTTAATTGAGGTACTTGATGACCCTGAAGAGGACTCTTTGTACATGGTCCTGGAAATGTGCAAGAAAGGCGTCGTTATGAAGGTCGGCCTGGGCGAGAAGGCCGACCCATACGACTCTGAGCGCTGCAGACTATGGTTTCGAGATCTAATCCTAGGCGTAGAATACCGTGAGTTCTTACACAGGAAATTTTCACAGGAGATTTACACAAATTCCCCTACTAACGGAGTTTAGTTCATGCTCAGGGCGTCGTACATCGGGACATTAAACCTGACAACCTTCTATTAACTGAGGACGACGTTCTGAAAGTCGTTGATTTCGGCGTCTCCGAGATGTTCGAGAAAGAATCCGAGATGCTGACAGCGAAATCCGCTGGATCGCCCGCTTTCCTACCTCCGGAGCTGTGCATAGCAAAACACGGAGATGTATCCGGCAAGGCTGCTGATATCTGGTCGATGGGCATATCGCTATATTGCTTACGGCATGGCTGTATTCCTTTCGAGAAGCACGGCGTTCTAGAACTTTACGAAGCTATCAAGAACGATCGGTTGGAATTCGCTGCGGATGATGATCCAAATTATGTGGACCTGATGACTCGGATCCTAGAAAAAGACCCTAAGAAGAGGATTACCATGAATGAATTACGAGTATTTCTTTCCAGCCATTTCCCAGATGCAATAAATCACCCAACACAAACTGACGCTTGTTAGAACCATCCCTGGGTAACCCAAGACGGGGCCGACACTCTCTTATCCAAGGAAGAAAACTGCGCCGAACTAGTCCAACCACCCACCGAAAGCGAAATGAATCACGCCATCACAAACAAAATGAAGAATCTTATGCTAGTGATGAAAGCCGTCAATAAATTTAAGCGTGTCGTTGCCAGATCCCGTCCGGAAGCCATGGAAGAAACACTCGGCAAGGGCGTTCGCATCGTCCACTCTCCTCCACTCGCAGATATCCAGGAAACTGTAGGGACCGCCCTGCGCAAATCCCGATCTGGAGATCTTGACGACCGCCGACCGATTGAAGGCGCCATCGCAGCAGAAGGTTTCCACCGCGAAATTGACCTCACAAGCTTCAAACCCGAACTCCCCCATGTCGACCGTCTAGACACAGCGACAACGCACACCGAGCGGCCGTCAGTGCAACACCACGCATCCTCAAACCTACACAGTGACAAGGATACACCAAAACTCGGCCAATCTGCCACTTTTCCAATGGCAAAACAGTCCGACAAGTCAGGTCACCGGGGGCATGCACACGATCCTATGGAGGAAGAGCCGCTGTTCTTGGGTATTGGCGCGGGCGGGCACGATTCCACGCCTGCAAGCACCACGCCGCCACCACAGGACAACATTGCCGAATCCCCCACCGCAGCCGGGTTCAACATTTACGATTCGGCGTATGCGAACGAAGTAGAGAGGATCAGGGGTGAGCGGGGTGAGAAGACGACTGTTTATTTAACACGACGCGTGGACACGAAGAAGCAATACAAGGAGGATGAGAACATGGTTGAGGCGCCTGGAAAAGAGGAAGAAGTGGGCGGGGCGCATAGAGGTTGGATGGGTGTGCTGGATCAGGCGAGAGAGAGGAGTGACAGTGGTGAGAAGGAGGGATGGGATAAGGTGAAGGAGCAGGTGGGTGAGCATGGACAGCGGCTGACAGATTTGGCGGCGAAGATGAGCGAGGATGCGAGGGAGCTGGGCACGAAGGGAGGGTTCCTGGTTCAGGGGGTTGTGAAGAAGGCTATGGAGATGAGAGAAGACAAGAAAGGGTCATGATTGTGATGCGAGTCCTTTTCAGGCGTGCAACATGCAAGGAAATACTCAAAATCCGAGGAAGAATTATCTTACGAAATGGTGTTCACTCGGAGAGACCTCGATCTCATTCTAAATTATCGGCATTTGTCGGTTGGCATAGATCACGTTATGAAGTGCCTTTGATCCAGGTGGCTTTGGATGGTAAGAGCCATTTATCATTGTATTGATGATAGGTCTCCTACTATTCATAAACCCTAGAGGGCTGGTCCGACTAGTTGCTGGCTTCTAGGGCTCATCAGGCTCAACGCCTTTGCCTTCCGTCTCCAGATCCGTCTCCAGTCAGACTCTCCAGCTTCTGGCAAACGTCCTTCCCGAA
The DNA here is from genome assembly GCA_037179335.1 of Cyclaneusma minus. Taxonomy (NCBI): domain Eukaryota; kingdom Fungi; phylum Ascomycota; class Leotiomycetes; order Marthamycetales; family Marthamycetaceae; genus Cyclaneusma; species Cyclaneusma minus. The sequence goes on from JAKZHN010000016.1 coordinate 741,416, forward strand.
TCTGTAGATGAGAGGCACCCGAGTCGCGAATGCACGACGAAGCCAACGTGGGCTACGTCCTAATCTTGGGAGACCAAACGTGTCGTCGACGGCATGCGTCACATGCCTACACTTTGACCTGAACTCGATGTTTCTCGAAGGGCGTACAAAGACCTCCATATCGCGCACTTCGGCCATCGGGTTTCCCGTCAACTCGTCGGATTCGCCGAATATGAGCGTCATCTTCTGTAAAGAGTCCAAACCATTCCTGTTGACGACCTCGAACAACCAGCCCTTGTACCGATCCATTATGTCCTGAGACCCCATGTGCTGACTCGTAGCTGCACCCTTGACGTCGGGAATGGTGATCCGCATAGCTAGAAAACGGACCTGGCTCAGGTCGAGCTTGCGTAAGGTGGGGAAGCCAAAACTAGGGAGGCTGAGGCTGGCCATCTGAACACTTTGCAGACAGATGGTATCGACGTCGAGGTTGAGGAAGATGCTCGTGCCGCGGGGTCCGCCGGTGCCACCAGGGTGACGATTCACGGTTCTCGAAATGTCACTGTAGACTTTCAGAGCTTCCGCTCTGGAGTTCCGGCAGACGTGGGAGAGTGCGGGATATCTCATACTCGGATCGCAGTGCACAAAGCCGCTGTCCTCGAAGACCATCAACGGCACAACTCTGCCAGGTGTCATGGCTGCGTACTCCCAGATATCGAGTTGCAGCTCAACGGGCAGCTTGGCGAATTTTGGGAATGAGGTAGCTTTGATGGTGAGGGCGGGATCAGCGGTGTCGGCGTTGTCGAAGCCCTGCTTGTTTGGACGGAGGAGGGGGTGATTGGTTTCGATGTGGTTGGCTATCTTGAGTCCACCTTCAGGGGGACACTTTGACCATGCGTAGAAGAGGTCGACGAGGTTGACGTTCAGACAGCGTGTGATTGGGTAGCGGTCGACCCTTCTCACGATTGTAGTGACTCCGAGAGGCATGGTTGTTGCGTTGGAAGCGTGAGCGACTGTTGCTATGGATCTAGAGAGTGTGAATATTCGGGCGCAGTTTGGGTGCTTGAGTGAAGATACTCACGGTGGAAGGTGGGGAGCAGTTGTTCTCTTGTTGGATCTTGCGGACCAAGAGGATCAGAGCAAGCCTCGGATTGAGGCAGCAGGCTGCTGCTCCATGACACTGCTTGAGGTTGGGTTGTTGTTGTGCGAAGGAAGAAAGGTCTCGACGCTGAGCGACAAAAGGTCTATTTTTAAAGTACTATCGCCTCGCGGGGTGACAGGTCGCTTACCTTAGGCGAGGGAACCTAAGCGAACTAGAGTCAATACCTTAAGCGAGGGGGTGAAACTGGAGTCGTGCCATGGTCACGTGTGGTCCCGTGACACCTGCCTCGGAAAGGTTTGTGATAATTGGGAACGCCAAACTTGACCAAGGTACATCAGAATCCAAATCAGACTGAAATCCATCACCATCCTCACTCAAGCATCCTCACCCAAGCATCCTCACCTAATGATTCTCGCCTTCTCAAGGTTCCGACTTTTTGGAATGACGGGAAACGATTGGTATAAGTTTGGTGAACATCTTTGTTTTGGGTTATGTGAAGTAACAGTGAACATCCTTGATTTGAGGCTACATGTAACATGACAATTACGAACCAAGATTGGAAAACTCATCTGGCAGACTCAAAGAAGAACATTATTGATTGTTGCAACCAATATCCAACCCGAATTATCATCACCTCACCGGTAACTTGAAATTGTTCGAATACAGACTCACTCACATCTCTTCTTATCTTATACACCGACTGCTTGTCTCACTTCTATACCTGACCTCTACACATGTAGCAAATTTTAACATCACGCATGAAGGTTGTGGCGGAGTGTGAGCACAGCTCTCCTCATTGAATGTTAAATTTGTGGACATGTGTTTGAATTCATAACGTAGCATGTGTAGAAAAACTTATTTGTACTTGCCTCAAGCCCGTCCAAGGCACTTGGTAACTTCGACACCATCCTGTGTTTGTCAGCCACAGCAATGATCATCACACATTCGTGTTGAGACAGTTACACTCACCGGCTCTCCCGTTGGCTCAAAGCTGTGATTCAGATTGCTCTCATAAATCAGGTCTGGATCTCCCTTCACATCCTTGCTCAACTTCTCGACCTCCCCATACTGGGTGGCAGATATCCCAGGGAAATTCTCCGTGTCGTCCTTTCTCTCTTGCGAGAGCTTCTTTTGCTTCTCTTCAACCGAGCTTCTCACATATTCTAGATATGGAGGATTGCCTGGACTAATAACGTTGTCTGCGCACAAGACTGTTCCTTTGCCAATCATCCCAAGATGCTCGCAGAGCTTCAGATCCGTCGTATATGCAGGCTTGTAATGGTCCAAGAACATCATGTCGATCCTGTTCACCATGCCCTCATCATGCAACTTGCGGATCCCCTGATCGCTCGCCCCAGTGAGAACCGTGACAAAATGCTCCAAGCCTGCAATTCTCACAAGCTCCCTGATGACACCCGAAAACTTTGGCGAGCGTTCAAGAGAGTAGTAGTTGTCACCGCCAGCATTCTTGACGGCTGAGGCGAAGAGGATGGTCGAGTAGCCAACGTAGCCGCCCAGCTCGACCATGACTTTAGGCTTATGCTGGCTGATCAGGTCGGTGACAATCTTGCCTTTGTGCTCGCCGACATTCATGAGGTATTTCTTGGTACGGCCGAAGTCGTCAATTGCGTTTAGCACATCTTGCGGTGAGGCGGGCTTTGTGGGATGGTTCTTGACGAACTCGACGAGCTGCTCCTCACGACCATCGTCAAACTGTGGTTGTTAGAACGAACATGAAAAGATGATCGACATTGACTTACGAAGACATCTTCTTGCGAGGCGTACGCTTTTTCGGGCTCAAAGGAAGGCATACTGAGGTTCAGGCTGAAGGGTAGCCTTGTAAACAAAGCTGGAGGATGGGAAAGAAACAAACTGAATGGGTTGTTGTCTTGCTGACTGCTAATTGGTAGTTGGCACACGTGGGCCAAGCTGATTCTGAATGCTACAGCCAGAGTTCAAGCCGTGTTCGCATTCGGACAATGGCTACATGTCGTACTCATGGCGCATGCAGCAATATACACCAAGAAGGCATGGAGGGTCTGGGTGTTGTTTGGTTACATGTATGGACGGTTGGGCCGTTGGGGCATGTTAGCGGCAGCCTCGGCGAGCTCTAGTGTAGCGCGAGAAAAACACCAATAACGCGTGGAACAAGAATTGCTGGTGGTTTTGCGATGAGGAAGCATCTGCACTGTATTTTGACATTTGTTCGGTGTCTGCCATGTACCTAGGACTAGGCTGCCTTAGCTCGCGAATAGCCGAGCCAATCAGATAAGCCTCCGCCAAACTTAACTCAACCGCATTCGTTTTCACAGCATAGTCTTGAGGTCATCCACTGTTTCGAACAACAGCAATCGCTTCGACCTTCCATCCACTGATGCGAGATACCGAGCACCTGGGACCTGGGACGTCACGTCAACGAGATCTTCCCGAGATCTGGCATTAGCATCATCGACTCGAGAGCTGCCAGCCCTTGCAGCCGCTTTCTAGCCGCTCGGGGTAAAGCCCCCCGCCATTACAGCGCTTCCATCTGAGCTCTCCAACGACACTCCTCGCATTCCGGCGCAGAGCCTTGCCTAGCTTTGCCAGCCTACTTCGACTTGTGCCAAACTGAACTGACAGAAACGACTCCAATTGTACCTAGTTGGCCATCGAGTGAGGCTACCTGCAATTATATGCCTAGCTTCCGTTGCAATGCAGCAAGGCCTTCTCTAGTCATGATATCACACCATTCCTAAAATCTCTTTGTCCTCTCCCGCATCACATATATAGTATATCCGGGAAGCTTTGCTTTCCGGCTCTTTACTCTTCCTCTGTATCGTCTTCTTTCCTCCTCACAAGACCTCTCATTCTCACATTGCGTTCTTTCATTTCAACATGTCGGACCTCAAGGCAACAGTTTCCGAGACCAAGACCTCAACTGGTCATGCTGGCTTCCACGTCGAAGGCTATGAGAAGATCGAGTACGACTTCACCTTCATTGATGGCGTCTTCAACACAGAGAACCCCAACTTAGCAGACTGCTACAAACGCTGGGGAAGATGTCTTGCCGTCACAGACTTGAACATCTACAATGTCTATGGCAAACAGATGGAGAAGTACTTTGAGCACTATGGCCTTGAGTTGAAGATTCACAAGACCAAGATTGGCGAGAAGGCCAAGACCATCCCCACTTTCCTGAGCATCGTCGACTCCATGACCGATTTCGGTATCTATCGCAAAGTTTGTACTCTGGCCCTCTTAGACCAACTTGGTGGTGAAGCAGTGTTAACATTCCTCAACAGGAACCCGTCCTTGTTGTTGGAGGAGGACTTGTCACAGATGTTGCTGGGTAAGTGTCTCCTTCCATCATACGTGTCACTTTCCCTAGAAGTTTGAGGCCTAATAACTTTTAGATTTGCGTGTGCAGCATACAGACGCAACACAAACTTCATCCGTGTCCCTACCACCGTCATCGGCCTCATCGATGCTTCAGTATCCATCAAAGTGGCTGTCAACTACGGCAACTACAAGAACCGCTTGGGCGCTTATCATGCCCCTATCCACACCTTCCTCGACTTCACTTTCCTGCGCACGCTCCCAACGGCGCAGATCCGCAATGGATTCGCCGAGCTGATCAAGATCTCTACCTGTGACCACTTGCCCACCTTCGACCTTCTCGATAAGTACTGCGAGCAACTCATCGCCACCGGTTTCGGACGTGCCGATGGATCCTCGAAGGAGTTGATCGCGGCAGCGGACCAGATCAACCGTGACGGTATTCACCAGATGCTGAAGCTTGAGACGCCCAACTTGCACGAGATTGGTTTGGATCGGGTCATTGCTTACGGCCACACCTGGTCTCCTCTGCACGAGCTCATGCCCAGCACGCCTCTACGTCATGGTCATGCGATCTCGATCGATATGGCCTACTCAGCAACGCTCGCCCACGAGCGCGGTATCCTGTCAGCCGAGGAACACAAGCGCATTCTCAATCTATTCTCTCGCGCAGGATTGTCCATGGACCACCCCCTCTTCAACGAGGACACGCTGCGCAAGGCTACAGAGGCGATCTTGAAGACCCGCGATGGCAAGCTGAGAGCTGCCGTCCCGAGCCCCATCGGTAGCTGTGTATTCTTGAACGATGTCAGCGAAGATGAGATGAACCGCGCATTGGCCAAGCACAAGCAAGTCTGCAAGAGCTACCCAAGAGCTGGCGAGGGATTGGAGGCCTATGTTGATAGCAGCGACACTGGATACACGGAGAACAACAGTGGAAAGAAGGACGAAGAGCTCGAAGTCGAAGAAGCCGCACGACAGGCTGGTAAGCTGAATGGCTCAAACGGACACGTCAACGGCACGAATGGACATGCTAATGGTGTCAACGGCCATGCCAACGGATCCAATGGTCATGCCAATGGCGTCTCGAAGTACGTTGTTAGCGGCGCAAAAAGTGACGGGCCCTCGAAGACCAATGGCGATGTGGCGAACGGCAAGGTGAATGGCAACGGACATGTCAACGGCAATGGTGTGATCGCGAATGGAAACGGTGTACACTGAGACCAAGTTGGACAGCCGTTGGGCAGAGTCGGGGCGCCTGTAGTTTTAACTCGCTTGACCGGTAGCTGCCTCCTTGGTCAATAAAAGTTGTGACCAAATCCTGTGTACAGCTGGATCGCGTCACTTCTGGGTTTTAGAATCATGGTGATATTTTGTCTGCAATGAAGACTCACAATTGAGAAGTCGAGCTTAAATTTGCGAGTCTCTCGACACGGAGTTTTATCTGAAATGCTCATACGAAGTATACCCAAGACTCCCGTTACTAGTACAATAAGTAGACGGGTGAAAAAGCGACGAATGCTATATTGGGCACGTAATGCAACCTTCTGCCAGCCTTCCAAACTCCGTTGTCCCAAAGGCCCCACGAGATGTTATACCTCTCCGATGACAGACGCCTTGCCAAAAGATATGCCCCAATTTCCATGCCAAAAAATGTATATGAATGAAAAAGCCCATCTTGCCTGGAGGACTGACCACCTAGTCATTGTAGTTGCTCACCCCCGACCCATCTTTACTCGGCAGGGGAAGACCGAATCTCTCCGCCAGATCCTCTTCCTGGCTCTTCCCGTTTGGATCGAAGTAGGGCTTCTCGGCTTGGCAGCACACCCTCACGGCATGTCGTCGATGCGGCGCAAAGCCGTAGCTCGCGCTATGGTTGCATATCCGGTTATCCCAAAACGCCACATCATTCTCGCCCCATTGGAACCGAACATGGCTTTCCTGCGTCGTAGCCGTGATTTCGTTCAAGTATGAGATGATCATGTCGCTCTCGACTTTGGGAATGCCGACGATCTGGGTGACGAAACCGGGGTTAAAGAAGAGCGATTTCCAGCCTGTGACGGGGTTCACGCGGACCAAGGGGTGCTCGGTAGTTATGGGGTCGCGGCGGACGGTTCGGCCTAAGGCTACAGAGCCGTCGGCTTGTAGTTGGGCGGAGTGCAGAGCGGTGAGGGATTCGAGGTACTTTTGCATGGGAGCGGAGAGAAGATCGTAGGCCGCGTACTGTGAAGACCAGAGAGTGTCGCCTCCACCGCCACGAGGGGGACCAGATAAAACTTTTAGTGATGTATAAGATGGTGGTTGGACCTCATATGTCACGTCGCTATGCCACAGAAATGAAGGGGCGAACATGGCTCTCTGGTCCTTGGAGCCTTCGTGAGTGTACACCACGTGAACATCGTCAAGGTCACCGCGCTTGGGCACGGAGGTTGTGGCGTGCTTGTGGAGAGTACCGAAGTAGGCACCTAACTTGCGTTGCTCCTCAATGTTGAAGTTCTTCTGGTTGCGGAAGAAGACGACGCCACGGTGGGCAATGAGACGAGCAATATCGTTCTTCTGAGCATCTGTCAGGTTGGCTAGGTCGACTCCATGAACTTCAGTGCCGATCTTTGGGTTGTAATCGAATATCTCAGTGGCGATTTCCTTGAGGTTGCGGAACTCGGGGTCGCCTAGGCAGCCTTTGTCGGAGTATGGAAGCTCAGGAATGGGATTCCATTTGACGTCAGGGAAAGAGGGCTTGAGGTCTTCATACTTGTAGTCTTCGACGTGGTTTGTAACTATGGTCCGGCCTGGGGTGTAGTCGCTGACCTTGCCCTCCTTCTTAAGTTGTGAAAGTGGAGATGGGCGGGAGAATGAGCTCTCATAGGCAACGCCGACTTCTAGAGATGGTGCCATTGTGTTGGAACGTATCGCTGGAAGTAGAGGGACTTCAAAGAGATGTGTCTTCAAAATAGGGTATGTGTACTTTCCTAGTACTGTAAATCCGGAAGATTGTTGCTTCGGGGAGAATATACAGGAGGCGGAGATGATATGGTTGTTTTGAAAATGTGAAAGTACATGTATTGGAGGATGCTAGCAGCGTATATATATATTTTGACAAGACTCATAAATATTGAGAACCGCCTCTGTTGCATAAGGTAAAAAACTCATGTTACATCAATTGCACCATACCCAAGCACGCCATCCCCCCTGAGAAGACTTGTGAAGAGCATGGCAAGATGACGGGAGACGATCCCCCCACATACGCTATACCCAGAAAGAACAGAATCTACCGGCACTTAAAGATCAACATAAGATCCAAGATCCCGGGATGAGATAAATGAAAAGGACGGTTCCACTTGAAAACGAGGCGGTGACTGGGGAATCGACGGGCTCGTGTTTCCGTTACAGCAGGTCTTTAGCATTTGGAGGACAAAGCACAGGGGTCAAGCTCCCGAGTTCTAGGCTCTTCGGGAAGGAGAGGCATTTGTCGTCGTAGGCTCATAGCCCAGTCTGATTCAGAAAGCGTGGAGACGAGTAAGAACCGACGTACCGTACCGTTGGTGTTCACTCCTCGACCTGACGTTAACAATCTGGCTTCCCCATACCCTGCACAAGGCAAAGCAGGCTGCAGGTCCCAGAATGGTGACTGGGCTGCTCCCTACGGCTACCCCGGACCGATCTGGCGGTGTTCCAAGCACGGCTGATGTCGTCGTTCCGAGATCTGTCAGTCTCATCATTGTCGAGCGCCATTGCGTGCTCGGCCTGAGACGTCGTCTCCATCTCGTAAGAGCCTCAGAGTGAGAGCCTCCCCGGCCCGTGACCCGTCCACCCGAGTTTGGACCATCATATGTCGTCCCCGACCTCGCGTTGCTAAAAAGAGGCGTCTCATCTCATCATCGTCGAAGTGCTGACTATGTTGTCGGTTCACAGAGTTGGACTGCACGGAAAAGGACGACGCTCGGGCCAACAAGCGAATTTTGAGGCTGAACCTCAGAACGCCTTTATCTGCTTCGTCCGAGATCTATATTCTCGAGGTCAAGAGACTCATCGATCTATCGGCATGGGCCAAATCAGACTACTCCCTTGGCCCCTTTCCTTTTGTCATCGAGTCAGCGGTCTATGCTTGAAAATTGGAGGCTCTGGTATTGCTGGTGGGGGGTTTATATGATGCTAGATCATACTCTACAAGTGTCATGAGTGGTAGTATCGGAGCAACTAAATATTTCAGTCGTCTCGGAGGTGATTTTGCGCCACAGGTAGGGGATGGAGGCTAGTGGGCAGCGTAGCGTCTCAATTGGACGACTAAAATCTAGCGTCACGTGCCATGCGCTCTGCCACCGTCTCTCGCGTTCCCAGGCACCATCATTCTCTCCTCGCTCTGGTGCAACCGTGGCATTATTGCATTTCTACATCTATCAAAATCCTACACGGCACAACTCTTGACCGGTTCACCTCAAACCATGGCTGCCGATGAGGAGGACGCTGACCTCGAGCCTTTCGAAGATGAGCGTCTGCAGGCGCTCCAGTACGCGCGACTCCACGGATTAGTGTCTGATCATCTCGACATGACCTCCATAATTGAGATGATCGCTTCAATGCAAGCAGCTCTTCCCCAAGAACCCGTTGATGTCCCAGACCTCGCATCCATTCTGCCCCAACCTGACTTTCCACCACGGGAGCGCCTTGAACTCAGCAAGGGCGCTGCTATGCTTCTGAAAGAGGTCAATGACCGAGTGTATGCGAGCGAACCCGTATTCCCAGTCTATGAGCAGCGCAAATCAAAGCATCTGCGTGCCGAGATTCCGCTGTTGAAAACTGACCATGAGACTGATATGAGGAGATTCAAAAAGAGAGAAGATGTGAGGTGGGAGAGACTGAGGAAGCTGCCCGCTGAAGTACTGGACGAAGAGAACGATGAGGGTTTCTCGTGGCCCTCGAAGATGCTAGGCCTGCCTGACCTATTCACGAAAATGATTCAAGAGGAGAAGGTCGTGATGACGAAAGAACAATTCGTGATGCTGCATCAGATGATCAGTGTGAAGATGACGATCGGTGAGGTGAAAGAGGTCTGGGAGAGTGTTGTGCCATACAAGAAGAGGGTAAGCGTCATTTCGCTATTTCCTGTCATTCCTAATCATTCCTGTCACATCCCTGGTGTTTGTCAGACAGCTACCAACATACACGCAGAGTCACCTTCTGGCGCCTCTATCACCTCCGTTGATGCCTCTCCCACCGCCGCCTAACCCACACGTTCCGTCGTCGCCTACTGCCCAACTACCACTTCTTTCTGATCCAGCGTCGGGACTAAGCGACGAACTTCGGGCACTAGAGCATAATCTGTTCGACCACGAGTCGCCGCCACATCTCAGCTCTGGCGGGCAGACACCAGGAAGGTCTAACGAAGGTTCTTCCGACGCGGTACCCACTGAGCCACGAAGCCCCCTACTTCAGGATCTAGTTGATCCTTCTGGATACTTCGCCAAGCCTCCTCCCTTTCCTGTGGAGACACGCATCAAGACAGAAGATCTCAAAGTCGAGCCTCCTTTGATGCCACTATCCTCGAGTCCCAGGCCAAAAAGCGTCCACTTCAGCGACCTCGTCGATGAACTATACATTCCCGAGGCATTGTCTCATTCAGCGTCTCCTCACCCACCTGGGGAACCAATCGCTAATCGTAAAGGGCCTGAGATAAACTTCGATAATGACGCAAGCATTTTTGAGCCTTTCATGTTCCAGGTGGCAGAAGATACTACACGGCGCTCTGAGCAAGAGAAGTTGCTGCCAGCAGATACTCTGCAACGTGTCGAAGTGCCGATAATGGACTTCTCGTTGCCAAATCCGCCTTGGGACGAGATGGAGAAATGGAGCAACCAGCCGGCCAAGCTGAGGAAGCTACAGAAAGACATGATTCTCAACCTTTTGTCAGAGCATGCAATGCCAGAGCGCTTACATGGTATGAGCAAATTGGAAACCGTGCTGGGGTGGATGCCTTTCAAACAGCAGTCCAAGATGGGGCTGCGAATTGACGAGCAGATAGAAGACCATGGAGAAGTGGAAAAATATTTGCAAGATATTTGTGAGAGAGATGTTGTCGATAGCTCGAAGCTCATATGGAGGCCCGATAGGCTGAGGATTTTTAGGGAGGATGACGAGCAGGAAGAGGAGGAAATTGAAACAGGAAACTACTCAGTGAACCACGGACCGCCGCAGAGTTTGGAGAGCTTGGTTAAAAAACGAAAACTGGAGTATGGAGATATCAGCCTTGCGGACAAGCACACAGCTTCCAAGGTCGCCAGGGGTTTGAGCCCGAGGATTGACGAGTTCGTCGGCGTACAAACAGGATTAGGTGGAGCGTCGCGCAATCAGTTGAAGAAGAGGAAGCTGGTGAGCGATATGATACCAGTTGGTCCCGCCAAGCAGCCCGAGGGTGTGCACAACATCATCGGAGACGGATCACTCCTGATGGCGAATGACTTAGACAACTTCATGGAGATCCGAGGAAAGAAGAAGCAGAAGCTACATACGAGCTCCTATTTCGTAGCTCCGCAGACACAGGCACAAGCTAATACTCGCCCTACTCCGAAAGAGATCATCTCCAGACCAGCACCTCGTGACCCTCACTCTTTTTCACACCGCCATAGACCGCTCGTCCTTTCCCCCAAACCTCCCACACCTGCTGCCACCTCCTCACGTCCCCCAACCCTGCCGTTCAAAGCACCCACAGTACCTGTCACGTTCTTCCTCACTTCTGCCATTTTCGATCGCCGGGCCATAGTCCGCGGTGTCACCAAGCTCCTCCCCACCGCCGACTTCCTCTCTCGAAAGCTTTCACGCGCCGGCGAGGAGCCCACAGACGTCGACATAATTACCTCTCCAGGCACAGGCATCATTCTGACCTCCCTCCCCAAGATCAAGCAAAAGAGCCTGCCCGGCTCCAAAAAGCTTCCCGAGATTCTCCAACAAATTTCGTCAGCAAGCTGGCGCTACGAACGTCTCTACGTGCTTGTCAGTGAAGGAATTCTGCCCGCCTTGAACGGCGGCGTTGGAGCTGCTGAGTCTGCGGCGCTCACGAAAGATGACACGATCGCGCTTACTGAGTTAATCGCGTTCTGTCATGTTCTAGAATGTTCAATTCAAGTACTCTACACCCCGGGAGGCGATCCAGAACTCTGCGAGAATATTGCGGCGGTGCTTTGCAAGCATGCTCTTCCTAACAGCAATTTGCCGGCTAAATTGTTGCAAGATGAGACGCACTGGGAGCTGTGGTTGAGGCAGGCGGGTTTGGATGTGTTTGCGGCGCAGATAATATTGGGGATGTTGAGAGCGCCGGAGGAACTTGGTGGACAAGGTGGGCTGAGTCCGAGTAAGAGGGGATTGTTTGGATTGAGTGCCTTTGTGGAGATGGGGAGGGATGAGAGGGTTAGAAGGTTTGAGCCGGTTATGGGAGGAAAGACAGTTTTGCGGAGAGTTTCGAGTGTTATTGACAGGGAATGGGGATAGGGGTTGAGACGTTGAATGGAGCATCTTCTTCGGTGAAAGAGAAAAGCAGGGAGTCAAGAAGGTGCATGGTTTTGGGATCGTCTTTGCTCATGGCTAAGGTACGCATTTACAGACACGAGATGTCGCGAGATATCACGAGATGGAGCTGGAAGATGTTAGCTAGGCTGTCTGCTCAACAACGCGCCGAAAATTATTCTCAGATTTGTCGGCTACTTCGTCGAAGGAGCTTGGCTCACGGGACAATACACTTGCTCACGATACCCCAGTACAGGGGGAGTACAGGTGCAAAGAACAAAACCAAATTGCTAGAAACCTAGCAGCATTCAATTGATGCACCAAGCGTTCCTAATCCTCCGCATTGTCGCAAGTGAGCAACTTCAGCCGAACACCATCATTCCTAGATCCCGAGACCGGCCAACACCAGTCAATAACAAGCAAAGCACCGCTGCATCGTTCGCGGTCCACGAATCCGGCCCAAAAGTCATTAGGTAGGAGCTCTAAGCTTAAGTTTCTCCTGCGTTTTGTCGCACATCTCATATGATGGCAGATATGTGCGTAGTTTGCATTCCCCCAAAACGGCACTTTACTAATGCGGAGGAGGGCCGTGTTCCGGTGGTGAATCTGGATTTTGGGAACCAATGTATTCCGCCCCTGACACTTGTGATTTAGGTAGAGACTTGCTGTCATTGATGCTTGGTTTGTTGCACGTCGACGCTTCCGGACTGCCGGGACGGTATATGAAGCTTGTGGCTGCGGCCCGGCTGAATGGACTTGCTGGTAGGTAGGCTTCATACGAATAAAATGAAGTCAAATGTACTCGTAGGCTCGAATGAATGCTCCTTTAGACAACTCGTGACCGGCATGAGCGCTGGCAGGGACGATGGCAGCTGACAGGTTTCATTAATCACTGGAAACACTCAGGACTGGCGTGAAGCTACCTTATTGTAGAGTGAGAAAACCCGATAGTAGGCACACTGGACCAAGTGTGAAACATGAAGTGCACGGCATAGAGACCTAGGGTTCCTTAATTCGAAGCTGACGACACATGAGGATGACAAGCTTCGCGTAGAAAGAAGATCAAACAATAATCCTTCAAGCGCCACGCTGGCATATCTCCAACCTTATACAGCAGGAACCCATAGCAAATTTCAATGCCAGATTTCCCATTATGGCACAGAAAAACGGGTCCATGATACCGACAGATCCGTGACTATCGGCCCTCTTTCAAACCTGCACACCTAGCCCAACGGGCTCACCACCTGCCGCGTCGGCTCCATTTCCCCGACCAAACGATCCTACCAGCCCCTTGAACTCCAGACCCACCTCGCTCAGCATGGCCCCATGTTGCTTCGCAACAATCATACACTCCTGCCAGACATTCTCATCGCTGCTGGTGCCACTGAGCTGCTTCTCCAAAATCTTGTTGAAAGCATCGACTTGCTCTTTCGCCCACTTGACGCACGCGCTCATCATCAGAGGGGGAAAGCATTGCTGATAAACAGAGACGGTGTTTTTGATGAGGGTGAAGTAGACGAAGGAAATCTGCCAGATGTACTGGGCCAGGTTGCCTTCGAAGACGCATTGCCTGGTTTTCATCGTTAGCCAGATGTCGTGACACGGCTCCAAGAGCAAACTTTGGAACTGGGCTGACATACCGTGAGCGCTTCAGAATAATATCACTTCTGGCCTCCAAATACGCTTCTCTGGCCCGATCCTCAAAGCCGAGGCGGCTTAGCCAGCTTGTATTGCACTTCGTCTTCTTCAAATTGTTATGCGTGTCCACCAGCTCCTGGGTGATCAATCCAGCCAGCTTGTCAGCTCTCTCTTCGACCTTGAAGCTGATGAAGTCCTGAGCAACCAGGTTACTCTTCAGCCCTTTAGCAAGCCCTTTCAGCTTCTCAACCCCAGCGACAGCACTCTCAAAATGCTGCAAAGCGATGTTAATATCCAGCTCGTCGACCTGGCCTTCGACCCATCGTAGGTTCTGCTGCTTGCCGTCTACTTCAATCAAGATATTCGGACGGTCTTTGTAATCCGACAGCGTTTCAAGCAGATCAGTCTTCTTCAGTAGTCCGGGGTCGCGAGACGCGAAGTAGTTGATGGTCTCTTTGGCCTTGTTCTGTGAGTCGATCTCGGAGCGCTGATTACGCCTTAATTCATCCACAGCCTTCCTGAAATTCAAGAGTAGACTCGTCTTCGAACCATCGCCGGGTTTGTCAGCCCGGTAGGTGAAGGACTCATTGGCAATAGCGCGGATTGAGATTGCATCCTCCACGTTGGTACGGCCGCCGCTAGATACAAAGTTCTCGGTCGCAAGATCTACGAGCTCGACATCAAGTAAAGACCAGCAGCGTTCAGCCACCACTTTTGATTCCGCATGACGAGACTCAGCACCTTCTTCGACTCGCTTCTTCTTCACTGCGGCTATGAGGATGTAGTCGTTCAGGAGAATTATTCTGACATGGCGGCGGGATTTCCAGGTTGCGTTGTCCAGCTGTGTCCAGGCACCGGCGTCTTGAATAACATGGCGACCAGGGGTAGCAGGGAGATATTTCTGAGAGCCCTCAATTTGTTTCCACATTGCCTTGGGAATGTCAGCTAGACTGCCGAGTCATCCAGAAACCCAAAAATAAAAAGCACTCACTTGTAATTGGGAATTCCACAAGGCAGTGCGATCAGCAACCGAGCTACGCTTGTCTCTTTTACTCAGCCCACTCGAGAAGCTTCCCTCAACAAAGCCCGGTGGCTGGGGGCTGTTGACAGAGGAGGCTGATCTCAGTGCAGTCGTGTTTGTCTTCAAATCGGTCATAAGCGTTCGAAGAGCCCTCATTTCGCCTTTCAGCTTCTCGGCCTCTTTGCTGATCTTGATGAACAGAGCGCGGTTCATGTAGACAGTTGCCTGCAGGTCCTTCGATGTTTGGGATCGCATCTTGTCCAGTTCTTGCTGATAGTCCAGGATAGCTTCTTCGGAAGCCGAACTCAACTGGCCGGCGATATCTGGTTCGCAAGTCAGTCAAGTGAAAGGGGTCTCAGGGTGAAAAGGAGGCCGCTTGAAGCGCTTGAGCGCGGTTTTAACATACATTGCTCCGGCCTCAAGTTGGGATCGTTGATGGCGTTCATATCGGCTGCCAATTTAGAAGCTCCGGCCTGGGAAGGGCCTTTGGGACGCTCCTTAAACTGCCTTCCCGCAAACTGGGCAGGTAAGGTTGGCATTGCAGGGGCGGGAGTGGCCGTAGCATCGAAGTCTGTGGGCAGGTCTGTAAACCTGGTTGAATAGCGGCGCTTCACCAAGTCGGAAGTCTGAGAGATAGGCGTTAGACAGTGTTTGCTAGGTGGCTGCTTGCCTCTCGGATGGTCACAGCAGACCCAGTACATACCGCTCTACTGGCATTGGGCCTGACTTGGACTTGTGGCGGCGGCGGCGGCCGTCTCTGCGAATCGACCGACGTCGTCGACGCACCCATGGGCCGTGGTGCGCCATCGCTGATGGTAGGCAGAGGTCCACTGCCTCCACCGGAAATCTGCTTGAAGTTGCTGGGAGCTCCAATGACAGGACGAACGGGAGCCTTGTCTTTGCGGCGCGTCCGCAGGGAGATGCCTCTGCTGCTCTTCTCTTTCTCTTCCGACATGGTGGCGTATGTGTTGGCGGAGGGGAATGGCGGAGAGGAATGGCGCAGACAGACCGTTCACTCCGGAGTCGAACTCGCCTGAAGACGTTTAGCCGGCAGCCGGCAGCCGCAGCCTTGCCGGCCAGCCTTGTTGGTCGGAGTTGTGCCGGCTCGATCAAGCGTCTAAAAATTACTTGAATTCTGGAGCTCTGCCATCATCAATCATCCAAATAATAACCATCAACCCACGCCATCGCCATCGCGTCTGGGGCCAATAACGACCTCTTGACTCCCTCTAACCTGCTGCCATCCTTTTGCCCGCTGCGTCTGCCAACAACACCCAAACGACACCCGACCATGGTTCAGACCACCACGATTGTCGCAGCTTCGGTTGGTACTGTAGCTACTTGCCTTCTCGGTCCGCTCTCCCTGTGCTCTTGCAGTCCCCGGCATACGACAGCTTTACGCTAACACATCCTGTACCTCCAGCCTATGCTGTCTACTTTGATCACCGCCGGAGAACAGACCCCAATTTCCGCAAGCAACTAAAACGAGACCAGCGCAGGCAGGCCAGAGTCGCAAAGGAGCAGGCCGAGGCTGGTGTCAACGCGCAGCGCGAACGTATCCGGGAACTTGTTGCCGAAGCCAAGGAGGATGGTTTTCCAACCGACGTCGAGCAGCGGGAGGCATATTTCATGAGCCAGGTCGCCGAGGGAGAGCAGATTGGCCAAGAAGGTTGGTGCTCGCCGTATGGAAGTGATAAGCAAGGACTTTGTGCTGATGAGGGAATCTACAGGTGATAACATCGAGGCTGCTTTGTGCTTCTACAAAGCCCTTAAGGTGTACCCGCAACCACAAGATCTGGTCCAGATCTACGAGAAGACCGTCCCCAAGGTATGTGGAATCCCTTGGAAAGCTGCTGCATTCTGCTGACTCGCGAATCAACAGCCTGTACTTGACATTCTCGCTGAGATGATCGCCGTCGACTCGAGTCTGAATATCGGAGCCGCTGGATTTAGCGCCAGGTCCCCCGACGGTTCTATGAGCGGTAACCCGCCCGTCGTTGGTCTCGACTGAATGACCGACCCATCGAATCATACATCCGCTTCCCTTTCTCTGCGCTGCCGGCCATGTGGCTCGGAGAATGTCTTCTTACTACACGCCACGGAACTACCATCGGGATTACGAGAGTAGGGAGCCTTTGCCATCTCCTACGTCTTGCAACTTCATGCCGCATTCAAGGCGCGGTTCTTCTGGATTGCTGGGATGGTGTTAAGAGAGTAAATACTCTTCTCTTTTCTCGTGTACAATAGTCATGCATAATGAGGTTGGCAGAATGCCTCGATTTATGCATGTATGATGGAGGGTCACTTTAGTCCAGCGAAATCGAACCTCTCGAGATTTCAAACATACTCCTTCCAAAAGACAAGCGGCTACTCTGTCGTCTACAAGGTTGACATTTGACTACAAGTGTTGTGAAAAAAATGTCTGCCTGTAGGTTCATATTCGACAACCTAAAGTCAACTCCAGCTACTAGCTACTTGGATGGGTTCTAACCCCTTAAATTATTGATTGTTCCGGATGACTGGCTCGTTTCTAAATCCCATAAGCTGGTCTGTTCTTTAAAAAGCCTACTTGCAGGTATGTCTCTAGGATCCACATTGATCACATTCACTAGTGCTCTTCCAGTTCCCAACACTTCGGTTTCTCTCTATACTTGGTTTCTCCGCCCTGGTTTTCCTCAACCATTCGAGTTATTCTCGATGATTTGATCTAGTCTCGATCATGGTGACTACGTGGGTGGTTCCAAAGTATCACCTGTTCCCGGTAACCTCGAGCAGGAACTCTTCTGGCTTGTTAGCTTGATTAACCATAGGAATCTTGAACTCTACAGCCTGCGTGCGGAATTTCTGGGCCAGGCCGTATGTGGTGCCTAAGATTACCTTGGAGTAATTAGACGTTATGCTACGATTACTGTGTCAGGTCGTCGGACCATTACCACTACAGTGACTCAGTTTCTGTCTCTGTACTCGATATCTCTCCCACGAGCTTCTCAAACGTACCCATTACCGTCTTAACCCAAACCTCCTCGAGAATCCCCGACAGCCACGCCACAGAAAGAGTTAAGTCTCCATCCCCTCCTGTGACAAAGCTTGCACAAAACGGTACGCCAGTCACGTCCGCACACTGGGAAAAAACCATCCTCCCCACCTTCCACGTCCCCTCTGGAGCCCCCTTCTCCCCAATGCTCCCCCGACGTTCATTCTTCCAAACCCCCACATTCGAGACCTCAAAGCTGGCCCCCCGCGCCGACCCCATCTGCTCCATGAACCACTCGTTCAAAGGACCCGCATAGCGCAGTAGTCCCACGGGCGCATCTTTCCCTTTCTTCTCTAGCTCCTTCGTGATTGCAGCCCGGACGTCCTGGGCTTCTTTCCAAGAGAAAGGATCTTTCGCACAGGACTTTCGAAGCTCCGAGTCGTCTGTACCCGAGACGTGCATTTCTTCTCTTCTGGACAGCGAGAAGTAGCTCATCAGCCAACTTACAAGAGACGTAGGTGACCGTTTTTCTTTGTTGGTGCGAGAGGGGGGGAAATAACGCTGATGATGGTAAGACCAGCGTGATACCCAAACGCCCATGGAGTCGTCGGTCACTTTGGAGTCAGGGGGGATGAAGCGGCGCATGGACATGGGACCGTGACAGATAAGCTGTGTGTATTTCTCTGGTAAGTGGAAGAAGATGGATGCAGCGAGCAGGGACGAGAGGGCAGCAGTAACAGTCGTAGAATGCTCACGACAAGCTCTGGCGAGCCTTTCGGTCGTTTCCCGGGATAGACAGAGGGAATGAAGCTTAGTTTGGCGTTTTGATTCGTCTGCGGTGATGGGTCCAGCTAGCCAGGTGGAGGTCAATTTGGGAGGAAACTTGTCTTTTATCAGGGCGCGAATGAGAAAGCAGAATGTAGGGGTTAAGTTTAAAGAGGACTCGCAGGATAGGGTAAGGGGCCCTGCTGAGGGGCTGATAGTGAGAGCTGGAGGCTTGGCGGAAAGGTCTACATTTTCCGCTTCGATGAGGGCAGCGAGAAAGCTCCTGTGGAATGACATTCCGGACTGCCCATCTGCGATGGCGTGATGGTAGACAAAGGACGCTACAAAGTTCGAAGGCTTGGATGGAGAGTAGAGGATTATCAGGCGCCAGAATGGCAGCTCGCCGTAGCGATGCTTGAAATTCAGATTGTGCTGCCGTTCAAGAAAGCGGTCAAACTCCTCTCCGGCGAGCTGAGCGGTGGTCTCGTGGGTGGTGAAAGTAACAGCATCCTCCAAGTTGATTTTGGGGAGACGAGCGAAGTAAGGTCGGGCCTTGTCTGCGTCGACCGGGATAGCGCTAAGCTGGGGACTACAGGATCTTAACAGTATGTCCTGCTTCCTGAGAGACGGAATGGCTGTTGTATTCACTTACTGTTGAGAGATGACCGTTGCTAAGGCGTGGAAAACAAGAGGCTGGAGAGGAGCGGAAGCCCTGACACTGGGCTTATTGTAAACTGCGCTGACAGCCACATTGTTGTAAAAGCCCAAATGGTGCCGAGAGCTCGAGTAAGTTTCCAAGTAACCTGACGGCAGTTGTCAGGAGAACATTCTTGCCATGACCGGGTAATGTAGATATCCGTTAACTAACCCAAAGGCCGAAGTCGTTCAAAAGACTGTGGATCGGCCATTGATGGCCAGTATTAAGCAGAACGTGGAGTTGAGGGTTGATCGATGGGCGCGTCCAGACCGGGACCTCAATATTCGCATGTTTAAGCGAATATCGGAGTATCGCTATGTCGCGGCCCTAGAAAAGAGTCAATCATTCGGATCATTCCTGGGAATCAGGACTCCTTTTTAGGATTGGATAATATCATGCCTAATGATCAAAATGGAGGTTGTCAAAAGCGGTCGAATTATTGACATCGGTGTTGTGAAGCGGGAGCTCCAGCTACCAGGTGCCAGCCAGATGTAGCCAAGCGTCTCGGTATCCAGTCGCGCTGCACTTCCTGCGGGATCGCGTTGCCCGTGCACGTAAAGTTGGGAAAGCAACACTGAAATTGAAGCTTCCCGCAAACCCCTATCGCGCCGCCATCAAATATCCCACGTCGAGCTTCCAACGAAGCTTGTGAGCCCGACCCTGCGCAGTGGCCCACCTCGATGACCCCCAATCTGCGATGATTTCGATCCCATAATCCTGCGACTGCCCACCATGGAGACCTTGGTCACCTCTCCGAAAGAACACTCGACGAACGGCGTCGCATCATCGTCTCTCCTCTCCATAGACCCCATCCTCGTTGTCGAGCATCTGGTGGCTGTCCTGGAGGTGACTCTGGGCGCCACAAGAAAGGAGCTCGAAAATGTCGGCAGTCTCCTGTCGAAAGCGCGGTACAGCGACACAGTGCAACGATGTACCCGTTTTGCTTCAGAATCGCAGACGGCCCTCTATGTGCAGAAGGATGTAGTGGCCGAGAACGGCTCCAATGGAGCTGCGGACTCTCCTGGTAGATGATGCCCCTCCAACCTTGTTGTGAACGCTTGATAGCTGACTACCCTCAGCGCCCGCCTCCCACAGCTACAACCTTGCCAGTGACTTCTCATCAGCTCCCTCAACAGTTGCCTCGATAGCCCTGTTGAAGCGGCCCCAACCGATAGACCCGTCAATACCGCTTTCCTCCCAAGTCCAAATAATCAACTTGCCAGGTGTTGTCAGTACCATCAATAATGCCACCGGTGGCCCAGGAAACCAAGTCTCTCCTTTCGAAATTCTGCACTCTTTTGTACATTCTGCGCTGGCGCCTTACTTTGAAGCCTACACGAAAGCCCAACCCATCCAGAACGGCAGTCGTGCTCGACCAGATGCAGAAGCGAAGACGGGCATACCTGGGGCGAAGAAGAAGATTGCGGAGCTCGAACTGGCTTTGCTGCATCTCCAGCAGAATATCGAGATCCCAGAATTGGCACTGTCTCACCATGCAATTATTCAAAATGCCATTGATGAGGCAGCCGCACAAGGGGTCAAGCCTACGATGGACCTGATACCGAGTCAACTTATGAACGACAGCGCATTCTTCAACAGCCTCCAGAATACTGTCAATGGTTGGATCAAATCAATCCAGACCATCACGAAGATGTCGAGGGATCCAAAAAGTGGGACTGCTACACAAGAGATCAATTTCTGGCTATCTATGGAGTCGGCGCTTGAGGCCATTGAGGAACAGCTCCGCAGCGATGGTGTGATGCTCACTTTGGACGTTTTGCGTCATGCAAAACGTTTCCAAGCGGCAGTCAGCTTTTCTGCCGATACTGGCCTTAAGGAAGCTATGGAAAAGGTGCAGCGATACAACCAGCTCATGCGAGATTTTCCTCTGGACGAATTGCTATCGGCTACGTCTCTTAACAAGGTCCAAGACTCCATCGGACTCATATTTGGTCATCTGAACCGGAAATTGCGGATTTGTCCGTATCCCATCGTACGAGCACTGCCCCTGGTTGAGGCCATTTCATCCGATTTGGATACACAACTCCAGGCACTTCTGCATGGCAAATCTTTGGTGAACTTAGACTACAAGGAATTTAAGCTGCTCATGGAACAGACCGATTCCGTGTTCAAGACATGGGAGGAGAATGTCAAAGAGTTTACCAATGTTGCTCGTGAAGTGATGCGACGGAGGAACGAGAAGTTCATACCGATCAAGCTCGACTCAAAACACGTCGCCCTGCAATCGAGGCTGAAATACATTACTTCGTTTCGGGATGGCCATGAGCAGCTGCAACGAACTATCGTGAATGTTCTTGGTCCCAAAAGCCTAACGAATGGCACGAACGACGATGGATCTGCGGGTGCCGTCCTTGTCGAAGAAATTGGCGATGTGGACGCAGTTGAGGAGGTCGAAGAGGCTTATGCTGCTCTGAAAAGCGTCGACCTTCTTGACCTTTCGCCCGAAGGCACAGACGCGTGGATCCAGGCCGAGATCGCCTACAATGAGCGCACTGCACGTGTTGAGAACTCAATCATCGCGAGGCTTCGAGATCGACTGGCAACAGCTAAGAACGCGAATGAGATGTTCCGCGTGTTCTCCAAGTTTAACGCTCTCTTCGTACGACCTAAGATTCGAGGTGCAATCACCGAGTATCAGACACAACTCATTGACAGGGTGAAACAGGACATCTCTACGCTACATGAGCGGTTCAAACAACAATATGGCCATTCCGAGGCTCATGCCATGGCTCAGCTTCGTGACCTCCCCCCTATCTCTGGCTCAATCATCTGGGCCAGGCAAATTGAGAGACAACTGGATGGCTACATGAAGAAAGTCGAAGATGTACTAGGCAAAGAATGGGCGTTGCATTCCGAAGGTCAGAAGCTAGAGACTGACAGCAATCTGTTCCGTAAGAAACTCGATACGAGGCCTATCTTTGAAGCATGGCTGTTCGATGTCAACCGGCGCCAGATCTCGATCTCCGGTCACCTGTTCAATATCACGAAGAACCGTGCTGCAGGTACACTTGAGCTTGGCGTAAACTTTGATTCTCAAGTCATCGCTCTGTTCAAGGAGACACGAAACCTGGGATGGTTGAATTATCAGGTTCCTCACGCGATTAGCAGCACTGCTAAAGAGGCAAAGCGGGTGTACCCTTACGCTGTCAGCTTGATGGAGACTGTGCGAACGTTATCTCAGACTTTACGTCGAATTTCTGAGATGCCAGATGCCTCAATTCTCCTCAATGGTTACCAAGCGGATGTTCGAAGCACTATTCATCAGGGTGTAAAACTCAAGTGGGAAAACTTCGTGCACTCGTATGACCTTCACTTTGCACCGCCAGCTTTTGCACCCAACGCAACCATCGACTATGGATCTGGAGGCCGCAACGCGGGTGATTTGACGCATGTAATGTTCGTGCGTGAGTTTGCCGCGAAGGTGGCTGCTTTACAGAGCAAGACCGAGTCGCTGGCAACGATCAACGCGACTGTGCAAAAGGCGTGCACCGAGTTGGAAAAGTGTCCCTACGACTATGCCATCTTCCAGACCAAGCTGGAGACTATCCAAATCTCTGTCGATCAACTCAACCTGGAGAATTACGTTAATCTAGGCTTCTGGGTCAAGGAGTTGAATGAACGTATCGAATCGATACTGCTTGTCCGCCTGCAACGGGCCATTGATTCATGGATCGAGACATTTGAAAGCGCACGACCCGAGGGAGTGAACGACGACAGTCGCCGGAAGCATCTTAGCATCGTGACCAACGCCGAGGAAAAGCCCAATGTACCAACCATGAAGCATCTAGTGCACGAAGTGTCGATGCGTAACCAAGTCATCTACCTAGATCCCCCTCTTGAGCACGCAAGAGCGAGTTGGTTCGCGCAATTACATGATTGGCTGGGCGTCGTCTGTAATCTGCCAAAAGTCAAAGCCTCGCGTTATCAAATGGTCATCGTGACTACCAACCAAAGAGATGCCCGTTTCGACCATCTTCCAGTGAAGTGTACAGACAGTCTCATACAAGTGTACAACTCCGTGGAGAGCAAGCTTCGGGAAGTTGGCACTTATGTCAACCAATGGCTGCAATACCAATCTCTCTGGGATCTCCAGTCCGAGCAGGTCTACGAAGAACTGGGCGAACAGTTATCAAAGTGGCTGCAGTTGTTGCAAGAAATCAGGAAGAAGCGCTCAACCTTCGACACCAGCGAAGTCACCCACTCATTTGGCCATCTGACTATCGAGTACGATCAGGTTCAGACCAAAGTTAACGCCAAATACGACCAATGGCAGCACGAAATCCTGAACAAGTTCGCTGGGCGCCTTGGCACACGCGTACGTGAGGTCTATGCTGAGGTTAAGAAATCTCGAGAAAATCTCGAGGTTCAGTCTCTCGAGGCAACCTCCACGGCACAGGCTGTGCAATTCATCACGATCGTCCAATCGTGTAAGCGGAAGGTGAAGTCATGGGCCCCTGAGATTGAAACTTTCAAGCAAGGACACACGACATTAGTACGCCAACGCTATCAATTTCCCCAAGACTGGCTGGACATTGAACAAGTGGATTCGGAATGGAATGCACTCAATGAGATCTTGTCGCGCAAGTCGAAGATTGTACAGGATCAGACTGATGCTCTCCGCGCCAAGATCACTGCTGAGGACAAGGTTGTCAGCGGCAAAATTGCCGAGATTATCACTCAATGGAATGACGAGAAGCCCGTGTCTGGGACGATCGCCCCGGATGTTGCCTCTGCCACACTGAACTCCTTCGAATCTCGCATCAGCAAGCTCCACGAGGAGGCTGAAATGGTTTCAAAAGCGAAGGAAGCTCTAGATCTGCCGGCTTCTAATGACTCGGCTCTCGCTGCTATCCTTGAAGAGGTGCAAGATTTCAAGTCTGTCTGGTCTGGTCTTTCTACCATCTGGAAAAGCCTCAACGAACTTCGCGAATCTCTCTGGACCAGTGTTCAGCCCAGGAAGCTACGCGCCAGCATCGATGGCTTGATCAAGATGACGAAAGAGATGCCCAGCCGCATGCGCCAGTACGCCGCCTTCGAGCACATTCAAAACGTGCTGCGACAACTTCTCAAGGTCAATAGCATTTTGTCAGACATGAAATCTGAGGCAGTAAGGGACCGCCACTGGAACAAAATTTTCAAGTCCTTGAAGCCAGGAAAACGATATTCTCCAATTTCTATGACTTTGGGGGATGTGTGGGATCTCAATCTTTCGGTCAGCGAGGTCATCATTCGGGATATCATCACGCAAGCCCAGGGCGAGATGGCCTTGGAAGAGTTCCTCAAGCAAGTCCGCGAGACCTGGACGAACTACTCTCTTGATCTCGTCAATTACCAAGGGAAGACCAGATTGATCCGTGGATGGGATGATCTCTTCGCAAAGTGCAGCGAGAATCTCAATTCGCTACAAGCAATGCGACATTCGCCTTACTACAAGGAGTTTGAAGAGGATGCCTCTTCCTGGGAAGATAAGCTCAACCGTGTACACGTCTTGTTCGATGTCTGGATCGATGTGCAGCGACAATGGGTGTACCTGGAGGGTGTCTTTGCCGGCAATGCGGATATCAAACATCTACTGCCCATCGAGTCATCACGTTTCCAGAACATCAACTCTGAGTTCTTCGCGGTCATGAGAAAGGTTGCAAAACAGCCGTTTGTTCTAGACGTGCTCAACATCTCTGGTGTTCAGAAGTCACTGGAGCGTTTGGCAGAACTGCTTAACAAGATTCAAAAGGCACTTGGAGAATACCTGGAGCGAGAGCGTGTATCGTTCCCAAGGTTTTACTTCGTCGGTGATGAGGATCTGCTGGAAATCATCGGTAACAGCAATGACACCTTGCGCATCGCTAAGCACTTCAAGAAAATGTTTGCTGGACTTTCGGGACTTATCATGGATGATGAGTCAATTATTTCCGGGTTTACGTCCAAGGAGGGCGAAGAGGTCCGCTTGAAGAAAGAGATCTCGCTCATCAAGACACCAAGAATTAACGACTGGTTAGCTCTTCTCGAGAGTAGCATGAAATCGACCCTTGCAGAGCTCTTGGCTGAGGCCATTGAGCAGTATCAAGCCGTCTTTGCTGCCGATGAGATTGACCAGCAGACCCTCAATGACTACATCCAAGCGTTTCCGGCTCAAATCGTGGTTCTAGCGACCCAGGCCGTATGGACCACATCCGTTGAGAAATCTCTAGAGGATCAAGGAGCGAACCTCAGTCATCTGTATGATCAGGAAGTCAAAGTCCTTAATCTTTTGGCGGCTACGGTTCTAGGTGATCTCGATCCTACCATGAGAAAGAAGTGCGAGCACCTCATTACAGAATGTGTACATCAACGCGATGTTATCTCCAAACTTGTTGAACGCGAAGCAAGAACACCTTCGCATTACTTGTGGCTTCTGCAAATGCGCTATGTCTACAGACCTGAAGGAGACTTTTTGGACCGCTTGCACATCAAGATGGCAAACGCTGTTCTCAACTACGGTTTTGAATATCTCGGCGTTGCAGAGCGCTTGGTCAGAACTCCGCTGACCGACAGATGTTTCTTGACCCTCACTCAAGCACTGTGTCAGAGACTTGGAGGGTCACCTTATGGTCCGGCTGGTACTGGTAAGACAGAATCCGTCAAAGCTCTGGGTGTTCAACTTGGAAGGTTTACCCTCGTTTTCTGCTGTGACGACACGTTCGACTTCCAGGCCATGGGCCGAATTTTCCTCGGTATCTGTCAAGTCGGAGCTTGGGGTTGTTTCGACGAGTTTAATCGACTGGAAGAACGTATCTTGTCTGCTGTGTCCCAACAAGTGCAAAACATTCAGTTGGGGCTGAAGCAGGGTATCGAGGATGAGAAAGCCCAGATTGAACTGGTCGGTCGCCAGCTCCGGGTGAATGCCAACACTGGTATTTTCATCACTATGAATCCTGGATATGCGGGCCGATCTAATCTGCCTGATAATCTCAAGAAGTTGTTCCGCAGCGTTGCCATGTCGAAGCCAGACAAGGAGCTCATTGCAGAAGTCATGCTTTACTCCCAAGGTTTCACTCAAGCCAAGGCACTTTCCAAGCAGACTGTTCCGTTCTTCGACCGCTGCTCTGCTCAGCTATCAAAGCAAGCACATTACGATTTCGGATTACGTGCACTCAAGAGTGTACTAGTCAGCTCTGGTGGCCTGAAACGAGCTCGTCTGACCAGCTCCGGAGGCTACATCGGTCCCGAAGAAGAAGTTGAGCCTCAAATTATTGTCCAGAGTGTCCGTGAGACCATCTCTCCGAAGTTGATCAAGAGCGACGTCGAAATTATGCGGAGCATCGAGGAGCAATCATTCCCCGGTGTCCAATATGTTCCTGCGGCGCTCGAAGAGCTACAAAGTGCTATTCGCACCATTGCTGCAGAGAGACATCTGGTAGTGAACGAGAACTGGATGACCAAGATCCTCCAGCTGTACCAAATCCAAGTCATCCATCATGGTGTCATGATGGTAGGCAATTCTGGCTCCGGCAAATCCGCTGCGTGGAAGGTACTTCTCCAGGCCTTGCAACAAGTCGAGGGCGTCGAAGGAGTGTGCCATGTCATTGACTCGAAGGTCATGTCCAAGGAAGCCTTGTATGGTAACCTTGATCCCACGACACGCGAATGGACAGATGGTCTGTTCACCAGTATCCTCCGCAAGATTGTCGACAATTTGCGAGGCGAGGAGTCGAAACGTCATTGGATAGTGTTTGATGGTGATGTCGATCCTGAATGGGTTGAGAATCTGAACAGTGTTCTCGATGACAACAAACTGCTCACGCTGCCCAACGGAGAGCGTCTCAATTTGCCGTCCAACGTACGAATCATGTTTGAGGTCGAAACTCTCAAGTACGCTACTTTGGCCACTGTCAGTAGATGTGGTATGGTGTGGTTCAGTGAAGACACTGTCGTTCCTACTATGATGGTCACCAACTATCTCGATACTCTCCGTGCCGTTGCTTTCGAAGATATTGATGAAGATGCGGTCTCAACTGGTCAGACAACCGCAAAGGCTCTGGCGGCCCAAGAGCAAGTAGCGGACCTCTTACAAGCATACCTGCTTACCGACAACTTCATTCTCACCGTCCTCGAGCACGCAGCCAATTACAACCATATCATGGAGTTTACTGTGGCTCGAGTGCTGAATACGCTGTTTTCACTCCTCAACAAGACCGTCCGAGACGTGATAGTCTACAACGTACAGCACAGCGACTTTCCGTTAGACCCAGAACAAGTGGAAGGCTTTGTTTCCAAGAAGCTGTTGCTCGCTCTTGTCTGGTCCCTGGTTGGCGATTGCCCCTTGACTGAACGAAAGAACTTCGGTGATTTTGTTGGTGCTCAAGCTACCTTCGGGAACCCAATGCTGGGGGAAAGCTCTTCACTCATCGATTTCAACGTGACACTGCCAAGGGCAGAGTGGGCTCCTTGGCAAAACGAGGTGCCTACAATCGAAGTCAACACTCATTCAATCACTCAGACCGATGTCGTTATTCCTACTTTGGACACAATCCGACACGAAGATGTGTTGTACTCGTGGCTGGCTGAACACAAACCTCTGTTACTCTGTGGTCCCCCCGGTTCAGGTAAAACAATGACTCTGTTCAGCGCTCTCCGCAAACTGCCGAACATGGAGGTGGTCGGTCTCAACTTCTCCAGTGCCACCACACCGGATCTGCTGATCAAGACTTTTGAGCAATACTGCGAATACAGAAAGACTCTCAACGGAGTTGTAATGTCTCCCACCCAAATTGGTAGATGGCTTGTCCTCTTCTGCGATGAAATTAATTTGCCAGCTCCAGACAAATACGGCACACAAAGAGCTATCTCGTTCCTTCGCCAGCTTGTGGAGCAGAATGGTTTCTGGCGAACTTCAGACAAGACATGGGTAACACTGGACCGTATTCAATTCGTTGGTGCCTGTAATCCTCCGACCGATGCTGGACGTACAGCAATGGGCCCTCGATTCCTCCGTCATGCTCCACTGATCATGGTCGACTACCCAGGAGAACTATCCCTCAACCAAATTTATGGTACTTTCAACACTGCAGTGCTGAAGATTATTCCATCATTACGAGGATACTCGGAAGCACTCACCAAGTCTATGGTACAATTCTACCTCGAGTCACAGCAGCGATTCACTCCCAAAATCCAGCCTCATTACGTCTACAGTCCTCGTGAGCTTACCCGTTGGGTTCGTGGCGTCTATGAAGCAATTCGTCCCCTTGAGACGCTCACCGTCGAGGGGTTGGTCAGAATCTGGGCACATGAGGCGCTGCGATTATTCCAAGATCGTCTCGTCGCAGAAGACGAACGCAAGTGGACTGATGATGCCATTCGCCGAGTCGCGCTCGAGCACTTCCCGACAATTGAGGAAGACAAAGCTTTGGGTGGCCCAATCTTGTTCTCCAACTGGTTGTCGAAGAACTATGTACCTGTTGATCGCGAGCAACTGCGAGAGTTCGTGAAAGCTCGCCTGAAGACTTTCTGTGAAGAAGAGGTCGATGTACCTCTGATTCTCTTTAATGATGTGTTGGAGCATGTTCTCCGCATTGACCGCGTTTTCAGGCAACCCCAAGGTCATCTTATCCTGATTGGTGTCAGCGGTAGTGGAAAGACAACCCTGTCTAGATTCGTTGCCTGGATGAACGGCCTGAAAGTCTTCCAGATCAAGGTTCACGGAAAATACTCCGCTGAAGATTTCGATGACGACTTGCGAGATGTTCTTCGCCGCAGTGGCTGCAAAGGCGAAAAGATCTGCTTTATCATGGATGAGTCCAACGTCCTGGATTCTGGATTCCTGGAGCGAATGAACACGCTACTTGCCAACGCAGAAGTACCTGGTCTCTTCGAAGGAGACGAGTTTGCCGCCCTTATGACTGCATGCAAGGAAGGTGCCCAACGACAAGGCCTTCTCCTCGACTCGCAGGAAGAACTGTACAAATGGTTCACTCAGCAGATCGTCAAGAACCTCCACGTGGTCTTCACTATGAACCCACCCGAGGATGGGTTGTCTTCCAAGGCAGCAACTAGTCCCGCCTTATTCAATCGTTGCGTTCTCAATTGGTTTGGTGACTGGTCTGACCAGGCTCTTTTCCAAGTCGGTACAGAACTCACACATTCTGTCGATCTCGACCGCCCGAATTTCACTGCTCCAGATACCATACCTGTTGCGTATCGTGGTCTCAACCTTCCTGCGTCTCACAGAGAAACGATTGTCAACTCAATGGTGTACATTCATTACTCACTGCAACATTTCAACGCCAAACTGCTCAAACAACAGGGCAAGGTCACATACCTTACTCCGCGCCATTTCTTGGACTTCGTAGCCCAATATGTCAAGCTCTACAACGAGAAGAGGGAAGATCTAGAAGAGCAGCAGCGCCACTTGAATGTTGGTCTTGAGAAGTTGAGAGACACGGTCGACAAGGTCCGAGACTTGCGAGTGACTCTGGCCCAGAAGAAGGGTCAGCTCGAACGTAAAGATGTTGAGGCGAATGAGAAGTTGCAGCGCATGATTGCAGATCAACGAGAAGCAGAACAGCGCAAGACTACTTCTCTCGAGATCCAAGCAGCGTTGGAGAAACAAGAAGCCGAAGTGGCCCAGCGCCGAGAGATTGTGCTCAATGATCTGGCAAGAGCCGAGCCAGCTGTGATCGAGGCTCAGAAGAGTGTGAGCAACATCAAGAAGCAGCATCTCACTGAAGTGAGGTCTATGGCTAATCCTCCTGCCGGTGTCAAATTGGCTTTGGACTCGGTCTGCACTCTCCTCGGTCACAAGATTGATAGTTGGAAATCGATTCAGGCTATTGTTCGCAAGGACGACTTCATTGCCAGTATTGTCAATTACGATAACGAGCGACAAATGACCCGAAACCTCCGAATCAAGATGCGTAACGATTTCTTGTCAAAGGATGAATTTACGTACGAGAAGGTCAATCGCGCCAGTAAAGCTTGTGGTCCTCTAGTTCAGTGGGTTGAAGCACAAGTCAATTATTCCGAAATCCTCGATCGTGTTGGCCCATTGAGAGATGAAGTCGGCACTCTTGAAGAGCAAGCTCTCCAAACAAAAGCCGAAGCTCAAGCAGTGGAAAACACAATCAATGGACTGGAGCAGAGTATTGCAACCTACAAAACGGAATACGCTGCCCTGATCAGTGAGACTCAAGCTATCAAGACTGAGATGTCACGAGTCCAATTCAAGGTTGATCGAAGTGTGCGTCTTCTTGACAGCCTCTCGTCTGAACGAGTAAGATGGGAAGAGGGAAGCAAGTCTTTCGAAACTCAAATCAGCACTTTGGTCGGCGATGTCCTTGTCGCTGCTGCCTTCCTTGCTTACAGCGGTTTGTACGATCAACAATTCCGTAAGACAATGATGGAGGACTGGCTACACCAGCTTCATTTGTCAGGCATCAAGTACAAGCAGCATAACCCGATGACGGAGTATCTCTCCAGTGCCGATGAGCGACTTGGTTGGCAAGAGAACACCTTGCCAGTTGATGATCTTTGTACTGAGAACGCAATCATCCTCAAACGCTTCAATCGGTACCCACTTATCATCGACCCATCTGGTCGTGTGACCGACTTCTTGCAGAAGGAGAGCAATGATCGACGACTTACGGTTACCAGTTTCCTTGATGACTCGTTCACCAAACAGTTGGAGAGCTCACTCCGATTCGGTAATCCTATATTGATCCAAGATGCCGAGTACCTCGACCCAGTGCTCAACCACGTGCTCAACAAAGAGTATCAGAAGACTGGTGGTCGTGTTCTCATTCAGCTCGGCAAGCAAGAAATCGATTTCTCTCCTGCGTTCAAGCTTTACTTGTCTACCCGAGACCCTTCTGCAACTTTCGCTCCCGACATTTGCAGTCGTACAACCTTCGTCAACTTTACTGTTACGCAGAGCAGTTTGCAAACACAGTCACTCAACGAAGTGCTCAAATCGGAACGTCCAGATGTTGACGAGCGAAGGTCCAACCTCATCAAGCTCCAAGGCGAATTCAAGGTCCATCTCCGACAGCTCGAGAAGAAACTACTGCAGGCGCTCAATGAATCTCGCGGAAACATTCTGGATGACGATAATGTCATTGAGACTTTGGAGACACTCAAGAAGGAGGCTGCAGAAATCTCACAGAAGATGAGCAATACGGAAGGAGTGATGGCAGAGGTCGACGAAATCACTTTGCAGTACAGCGTTATTGCACGCTCCTGCAGTGCTATCTTCGCGGTCCTTGAGCAACTGCACTATCTCAACCACTTTTACCAGTTCTCGCTGCA
Organism: Cyclaneusma minus; assembly: GCA_037179335.1. Classification (NCBI taxonomy): domain Eukaryota; kingdom Fungi; phylum Ascomycota; class Leotiomycetes; order Marthamycetales; family Marthamycetaceae; genus Cyclaneusma; species Cyclaneusma minus. Next base: position 772,701 of record JAKZHN010000016.1, read on the forward strand.
ATATTTCCTGGACATCTTCCACAGCGTTCTTTACGGCAACGAGCGACTGGGCGCAGAAACGAATCACAACCTGCGAAGAGACGTCATTATCGAAGACCTGTTTGTCACAACTTACCAGCGAACCTCACTTGGTCTGTTGCAGAAGGACAAGGTCACCTTTGCAATGCTCCTAGCTCAAGCAGCACCTTTCAAGATGGACAAGAGCCTGATCGACATCGTTCTGGACGAGACTATCGAAGGTACCGATGTGTCTACGGAGACTCACAAGAAGGATGAGGTCATTGCAAGAGCATCTCGCCTACCAGTCCTCAAAGGAAAACTGGATGATATTTCTGCTGCCGATTGGGATCGTTTCCTGAACGAAGAGCTCGCGGAAACTTGCGTACCACAACTCTGGGACCCCGACACAGATCCTCGCGATAAGGCAATGCTGTCCCTCCTGCTGGTCAAACTGTTCCGTCTAGATCGATTCGTTCCGGCTGCCGAGCGCTTTGTCACCGCAGTCTTTGGCTCGAAGCTTCTCAGTGTTGGCGAAGACTTGGAGCATACCGTCAACCAAGTTTCATCGCGAAGCCCAATTGCTCTTTGTTCAAGCCCTGGATTTGATGCCAGCTACAAAGTGGAGAACCTCGTTGCCAGAACCAAAGCCACATGTACCAATATTGCCATGGGCTCAAACGAAGGATTGGCTACAGCCGACAAAGCAATTGCCAATGCAGCTGCTCAAGGTTCTTGGGTCCTTGTCAAGAACGTTCATCTTGCACCTACATGGCTGCAAAGCCTCGAAAAGCGTATGGATTCGCTGAAACCTCATGCTGACTTCCGTCTCTTCTTGTCTATGGAGTCGAGCCCTAAGATCCCTGTCAACCTTCTCAGAGCATCTCGAATTCTCATGTACGAACAGCCTGCTGGTGTGCGCGCCAACATGAAAGACTCGCTTTCTTCATTGTCTACAAGACCTACCAAGACACCAGTCGAGAAGACTCGTCTTTACCTTCTTCTGTCCTTTCTCCATGCGGTGGTGCAAGAAAGGCTTCGCTACGCGCCCAACCTTGGCTGGAAGGGCTTCTGGGAGTTCAATGACAGTGATGTAAGTTCCGCTCCCCCTTTTCGTTCTGAGACATCGACTCACATCATCACAGTATGAATGCTCGGCATACATCATCGACACCTGGGTAGAGTTTGTCTCGTCGGGTCGCTCCAACATCGCGCCTGCCAATCTCCCCTGGGACATGCTCCGCACGCTCATCACCGAGACCTATGGTGGCAAGATCGACAACGAGAACGACTTTGCACAACTCGACAACCTCGTGAACTCCTTCCTCACACCTGCCGCTTACGAGGAAGGACACAAACTCGTCCAGGCTACGGAAAACGATGCAGGGCTCGCAGTACCAAGCGGAACGGGCATGAAGGATTTCATGGATTGGGTGAATAGGTTGCCGGAGAGAGAGCCGCCCACTTACTTGGGCCTGCCGGCGAATGCGGAGAAGCTGCTGCTTGTGGGGCATGGAAGGAGCATGATTCAGAATCTGGGCAAGATAACAGAGATGCTGGATGAGGGAGAGCAACTGATGGTCGAGGGCGCTGAGACGTCCTGAAGTTGCTGAGGCGACGAGATAACTCATGGCTGGAAGCCTTTCCTTGTTGTGCATTTTTGCTTCTCTTCTTCGGACAGGCGTATGGTCGTGGGGCTCTTTTGCTTGCTTGTGCTGCGCGGCATGGATGGGGGATGTTGGCGAGATTCGATGCTCCTTTACTATACCCTCCAGCACTATGATTGTTCGAGATTACTACATTAGTCTGCTTTTTATTCCGCCCTTTCAGAATCATACGTGAGCTTAATCTAGAAGACTTGCCCTTTAGATGACTCGTTGTTTCAAGTCTTTTACTGCTGCACAGACTCGCAGCTGGATAAACTTCCGACTTGCGATCCTCAATCCTCGATCCGAGTTCTCTGTTTCAGCTCATAGGAGTTGTCGCTAGCTTTTGGAAATTCGCGCGTTCGCTATCGTAATATACTATATCACAGACCTAGCGATAGGCGGAATATCGTAATCCTACCCGCCCGCTCAAAGCTGGTTATGGGGTGATGTTGTACATAGAGGCGAAGCTGTCGGCGCGTCAAAAAGGCGGGGCAAGGCTGTGAGTTCGCTTATTTCTTCACCTTTCGAAGCTGCCCCTCGTTGACTCAACACTTGAACTGCTTCCACCGACACATCATCTCCCACTTTCACCTCCGCGGCGCATAAGACCAACAGAAACTGAAATGGCTGACAGCAACCCCGCCAGTGCCGTCCCGCCCGAGGCTTTCAAGCCCGAGGGAGGTGAGCTTCTTTGTACAGCTATAGCTTTTAGCAACCGGCATTGCTGACCTTCCCAATCGACAGAGGTTTCGAAGAAGGGCGCAAAGAAAGCTGAAGCCAAGGCCAAGAAAGAAGCCGAGAAAGCGCGCAAGGCGGCCGAGCGAGAGGCAGCAGAGAAGGCAGCTGGAGGAGGAGCTGGCGCCGCCGAAGACCTTGCAAAAGAGAACTATGGCGCCATCTCGAACGACAAGTCTGCCGAGCAGCTGGAATACGTCCGACTGGAAAACCTGGGAGAGTCCCATGTGGGAAAGGCTGTCAGGGTTCGCGGATTCCTCCAGAACTCCAGAATGCAAGGCGCCAAGATTGCATTCATTGAGTTGCGAAAGGGCCGGGAAACTATCCAGGGCGTGATTGCTGCGAGCCCGGAGGGGAAACCAGTGTCTAGGCAAATGGTGAAGTGGACCGGAGGAGTTAAGCTGGAATCGGCCATCTTGGTCGAGGCTTTGGTGATGCAACCAAAGGAGCCGGTCAAGTCTTGCTCCATCAGCACTTTCGAGCTGCATGTGAGGAAGTTCTACGTTGTTGCGACGGCACCAGAGACGCTCCCTGTGTCTTTAGCAACTGCGTCATTGGCTGTGGGAGGAGTCGAAGAAGGAGGAGAAGAGGAATTGGCTAAGGCGACTGCAGGTATGCAATTCGGTCAATGTTCGCCGAGGTATAAGGAGGTCACTGACTCTGGAAGTAGAAGTGTCAATCAAGGACAAAGATGCCGTGCCTGTCGCTCATCTCAGCACCATCCTCGATAACCCCGTCATCCGCAAGCGTGCTCCAGTCGACAATGCTATCCAGGACATCAGGAACGAGGTTCAATTCCTCTTCATGGAGTACCTGCGTGCAAAGCGTTTCAAGAAATTCGAGTCTCCAGGTCTCATTGAAGCAGCTTCCGAAGGTGGTGCCAACGTTTTCGCGATGCCCTACTTTGGCAAGAAGGCCTACCTCGCCCAGTCACCGCAATTCTACAAGCAATACGAGATTGCCGGTGGTCGTGAAAGAGTCTTTTGTGTTGGTCCCGTTTACCGCGCTGAGAACTCCAATACCCCACGCCATATGACCGAGTTCACAGGTCTCGATATTGAGATGGAGATTGAGCACCACTACCACGAGGTTCGCGACATGCTCGAAGGTGTCCTCTTGTACATCTTCAAAGGCCTCGAGAAGAACTGCGCCAAGGAGGTTGAGCTTGTGCGCGCCGTCTACCCCTCGGAGCCATTCCTGCTGCCCCCTGAAGGCAAAGAAGTGCGTCTGACTTTCGCCGAAGGCCAAAAGCTTCTCCGCGAAGAAGGTCCAGAGGAATTCCGCAACGTGACTGACGACGAGGACATGAGCACGGCGCAGGAGAAAGCTCTAGGTGCACTCGTGCGCAAGAAGTTCAACACTGACTTCTATGTCCTCGATAAGTTCCCGATCGAGGCGAGACCTTTCTATGCTATGCCAGACCCCGAGAACCCCAAGATTACGAATGCTTTTGATTTCATGATGCGTGGTCAAGAGATTCTGAGCGGTGGCCAGCGTATTCACCTACCGGCCGAGTTGGAGGAGAGTATGCGAAAGAAGGAGCTGAACCCCAATGGACCTGGCTTGAAGGAGTATGTGGACATGTTCAGGAGTGCCGGTGTGCCACCACATGGAGGTGGAGGCATCGGACTGGACAGAGTGGTAGCATGGTATCTGCAGCTGCCTAGTGTGCATCTGGCCTGTGCCTTCCCCAGAACGCCGAAGCGTCTTGGTCCTTGAAGAAACAAAAGATGTTTCTCTGATGGGAGAAGAGGGGGGTATCACGGCTGTGGACGAGAATTGAGACTTAGATACGGAGGACCCGCAGCAGATTCCAGCTACAGACTGCTCGTCAAAGGCCCCCCTACAGACAGCATTTACCCTAATTCGATACGTTGCTAACGGTGAACATTGATGTCATAAACAACGCAGTCATCTTGCAGGAGCGAGCACTGGATTGGTGGACGAATGCGACACTGCCGATACGTACAAACCTCCGAGCTCGACCAATACATGTGCCAAACGTTGCGCAGGTCCCACATATCGAGATGAGTTTCAGGAAGCTGAATCGTGAGATAATTCAAGTGGCTAGAGACAGCATAGCAATTGGGTGACAGCGGCGGGTGTTCACAGCGGAAATTGCACCGTAGTGGTGGCGTCTTACGTTGTGGTCCCAAATTACTTCCAGGAGCTCCTAACCAGCTCGGCAAGCTAATTTTCGATTTTTGAATAGACTATAGACATTACTTTGCCCGACTCGTGCCGACCGGACAGAGACTCGTGCAATTCGTTCAAAAAGCCCCGACGAACGCCCTGTATCAAAGCTCAAGAATGCTTACAATACAATCCCCAAACCCACGCTCCCCTTTACCAGTTTTTAAGGTGGCCTGTGTTCCGGTATCCATGAGTCAAAGAGAGTGGGTGGCCGTTGAAGTCAAATCTCGTAAACGCTGTGGTGGCATGTATTTCCTCGTGTTCCCCACGCCACCCTAACCATTAAATCCTCCGCGCGGAATATTTTCCTATCCCGTGCCCCAAAAACAAAACGATTGTGAGTCTATGCAACATCTACACGTATTCCTCCTTTACGCGGTGCTGGCTGTCGTTGTCGACGAAGGAGCGGCGAGACCGGGTGCTACGCTTGCGGCCGAATCGGGATCCAGTATTGGCGCTTTCTTCGCCGCCACCGGGGAGAACGCCCATCAGGAACAGGATTGTCGCGATTGCCATACAAGCAAAGGCAGCCCACGAGAAGCCGAAGGCATACTTGCCCAGAGACGCGTGCATGTTGTTGGCATTGAGGTGGTCTCGCATCTTGACAAAAGTAGCACTGCGCAGATGTTAGCTTTGGGTGACGCAGAATTCGGTGACTAGACTCACGTCATGAGAGATACAGCAAGAGCCATCCAGAAGGCAGCAAATGCGGTTAGCAGACCTGATAGACCCGCGCCCAGACGCCCGATGTAGCCAAGGAAACCGAGGAAAAAGGCGAATACATCGAAGATCAAAGCCAGGAGGTAAAAGACCCAGCCGAACCTCCACATGTAGTAGTAGTACGTGCTGGTCGTGCCCTTAGCATGCGAGCTACACTTGCTGTTAGCCATCTTCCTTTCGCATTGCACAGCAGGGCAGGCAACTCACCCAACAATGTCTGATGGTGCGCCCGAGGGGTCAGAGAGCCAAGCATAGCCCACTGGGAGAGCTGGAACGGCATCGCCGCAGTCGTTGTTACCCTCACCACAGATGTAGAAGTAGGTCCACTGGGAAGTGGCGCGCGCACCGAGGATGGACGAGGTATCGGCTTGGAGAAAGTAGGTCTTGCTCAGAGGCGTGGTATGCTTGACACCGCTGAGGACAACGAAAAACATGAGCACGATGGATCCTGCAATGAGGATGAGCGAGACCGTGCTCAGGATGGCGCCTTTGCGAGAGATCATGGTCAGTCAGGTTCGTTTCAATGGAGTCAAGAGGGAATGGAGAAGTGGCTTACGGGTACCGGAGGCCATCTTGTTTGTGGTGGAAAGCTTCGGGTCGGATGCGACAAGGAAGCGAGCTCTGCCGGGCGAGGGAGAGAGCTTTATGCGAGGCAGCAGACAGGTCACGGAGCTGTGGCGCGAATGCTGGAGCGCGTGGCGGGGAGATGGCGACAGATTAAGTATGACCTCTGGACGGGTGGAGGGACGGGCGACTTATGAGGTTCGGCGGGATGTTAGGGAGTGTGGAAGCAAAGCAGGGAAAGACGGCGTGCTGGCGGCGATGATGGCACTTTCGTGGGGCCAGGCTGTTTGGGCAAGTCGCATTGGGCGGCCGGCTCAGGCTTTCAAAGACACAGCTGCACGGGGAACAAAAAGCTCAGACCAGCCTTTGTCCTGTGGCTGTCTTCGGCCGGTGGTGATCTCATCAAAATGCAAATTGCACGACGGCCCCTATGACGCCTCGGGCGCGCCTAGCAGTGCTCTGGCCACTGGGCTTCTACTAGCTGGAATGGCCGGTCGCTAGAGAGCACTATTGGCCCCGCGGCCATTAATCTAAGAGTCGAGATGTTCTCGAGAGCGCACGAAGGCCACTAAGCAATTCGGAATAGCAGCATCTCAGAATACTTCGATGTTGCACCGGAGTGTCAGGCTATTGCCCACGCTGCCTTGAGGCACATGGCGCAACAAGCTAGAAGCAACAAGCTAGATGCAATTTGAAGGCGGTGCGTCGCCATGCTCTCGGATTCGGCACAGAAGACGATCTGCAAAATCCTTGAAGCCGCTCCACACCTCGCGTGTTCCCGCCGTGCAAGGGCCCACGAGTTCACCACATGTGACCCTAGCCCAGAAGCTGACTTCGCCGTCTTTCATTGCAACCGTCATACCTCCAAGCACAGGGCCTGCCCCCTGCTCCGCTTTCCGCCCATGCCTCCCCTCCGCCTCCGCCACTACCACATTGCTTCCCCGGCCCACCCGCCCTATTCGAATGCTTCGTATATCCAATCCCTCCTCGTCTCCCGTCTCCTCGCCCACAAGTCCTCCCCGGAAACCACTCCTCCGCTTCCACCCACCCTGCTCACTTTCTCCCCGTCCCCAATCTACACCACCGGCCGCCGCGAGGCAACTTCCATCACCCCCGATCAGCTCTCCACCCTGACCGCCCCTCTGCACTCCCCTTCCGCTTCTCGAACCGCTGACTTCGCCGCCCTGCCCCGCGGCGGCCTCCTTACCTTCCACGGCCCTGGCCAGCTCGTCGCCTACCCCATCCTCGACCTCCACCATCCCACTCTAAAAAGCACGCCCTTCTCTCCCTCCGCCTTCATCGGTACGCGCACATATATCTGCCTCCTAGAGAAAACCACTATCGCCCTTCTCAAGCACTTCGGCATCGCATCGAAGACTACTGAAAACCCTGGCGTGTGGGTAAATGATGACCAGAAAATCGCCGCTGTCGGCGTGCATCTGAGACGCTATGTTACCAGTTTCGGCACCGCCCTCAATGTTACTACCGATTTGAGGTGGTTTGAGAGGATTCTGGCGTGCGGCTTGGTGGGTAAGGGTATGTGCAGTATGGAGAGCGTCGCTGGGGAGAAACTCGCTGGCTCGGTGCTTACAGTGGAAGAGGTGGGGCGAGTGTGGGCAAATGAGTTAGCCGACCGTTTGGGAGCCCAGGTTGAGGATGTGGCAAGGAGCTGGGAACTATTCGAGGAGGGCAGCGGCGAGAGGGGAGAGTTGAGGAAGGCCGAGGGGGTTCTAGCAGAGGATGGGGGCACTGGGAACTGAATTCAGAGAAAGACGCGGGGGAGGTCACACAGCGATCGCGAGTGGCCTCAACATCCTTGACTATGATTTCTGGACCGGCGGAATGGAGGGCACGGAAACAGCTAACTCCAAATCAGATATAAGCAGCAACCCAGGTCAGTTGCCTGGGGATGGAATGGCATTGGTCGGGCACGAGGACGACACGGCTTGGAACCAGAAGCTCGAGGGGCATTGAAAACAGGTTCATGCCAGCACGTACAGCTGTCATCAAGTTGCGTGACGACTTACGATAAATCATTACAGGCAAGTGAGCGATGCCTTGATTCGGAGAAGTTTGACGGTGGAATTTGTATAAATGCGACTGCCCCCTTCACAAGCACAAGCAAGTTGGACCACCCTTATTCCATTAACTTCTTCGATCAAAAAATGCCTTGTGTTCGCAAGCTCATGGAGAGAAACCCATAGCCGCCCTCAAGGCCCCCCTTCCACACACAAGCCATTTTCGAACCACGGTATCGACCTTATGCACTTTCGTCTGAGAATAAATGCTTCACGCCCGCGACTCGATACCTGCCTCGTAAGTGCTCCAGAGTGAGCTCGAGGTAAAAGTAAATATGTGCATGCGTGCTTCTGATATATGATGGCCAAGCGAAGACAAGAGACCAGCTGAGAACGGTGCGAGAATACAGAGGTGGATGATGAGCGAGCGGAACGCTGAATGATCGATTAATTGACGGGAGGGAGCGGCACAGCCCGTGTAAAACAGCGAGGAGGGCCAAGGAGTGTGCCCCTGAAAAATAACGCCAGTCGAGGTCTTCATCGCTTTTAGTGTCGTAACGTCATGTCGTTCTATCTGGCCGTTAATTTGTATCATGTAGCGGGCCCAACCTAGCCCACCGAGCATTGTTCTCCTGGCTCAGCATGTATCAACCCCGAGAACCTCTTTTCGCAGCAGCCTCTTCATTTTCTGGCGTCCATTCCTCTGGCTGGAAATTGGGATTGTTGTAATGAGCAGTGTTGTAGTGACTATTTTTGAACGTCGAGGTTTGGAAGGCGGGTGCGGGGCTCTCTGACCATTCTGCCTCGTACTCGAATTTAGATGGCCGAAAGGGGCCTTGGCCGGGAGCCTGCTGCGGTTGTTGCAGAGAATTTTGTAGCTGTGGGTGGGTAATAGCTGGGGTCAGAGGCGAGGGCGAGTTTGGCGCAGGTGGCATCGAGTGGATGGGCAATGCTGTGGGGAAAGATTGTAAGGAGACGGCCGACATAGCGGCGACTGGGGATATATTTGACTTTGAATTCGAACGGATGCTGTAAGCTGGCGTCGCAAGGGCATCGTAACTGCCAACAGGTCCGAAACTACTCGTAGGAAATCCGTCGTGAGAGGGAGCTCCTAGCCCAAGACTGAACCCGGGAATACCGGCAAGGATCCCAAAATCCGCAAAGTTGTTAGCCTCGGGCACAGCGGCAATTTGATGGCGATGGGTGAACGATGCGGCTCGGTTGACTTGGATATTGGACGAGGCCGCAGCATCAGCCAGAACTTGCTGTCTCAAATGCATTGAAGCCGTGTTGAGATCCTTGTAAAGAATATCGTAGTGACCTGGCCTGTACAGAAGGTGAACAAGTGGAGCTCCCGGATGCAAGGGATTGCCAGCGTCGTCTTCTGCTTGGAACAAGTGGGCATTCGCCCGAGCACCTCCGCTCCGGTCAAGGTAAACGATCTCCACCGCAATGCCAGCCGGTTTCATCAACAGATCGATCAGCAGAGTCATGCCAAGATGGTCAATCTCCTCCCGTACTGGTTCAATGACGTCTCGGCAGTAGTCCTGAACGCTTTTCCCGCCGTCAATAAAGTTCTGATAGTTGGCCGGGTTCGCTTTCATGAAAGCTGAAGCAAGCAACCTGAAGAAGCACAGTATGCCATCTGCTTCTTGCTCGTCGTTGAAACGTTCGAGAAGCATTGCGTTCAAGCTATCCTGGGTACCAGGATGAGCAAGGTTTGAGATCTCCTGGAGCAAGTCAAGAGCTTGGGATTGGAAATCCTCGAATATGAATTCTTGCAGCCCGCTAACAGTAACTATGAGGCTGGCCAATGATGAAAGGCGGGCAATCTCTTCGTCAATCTTGTTCTGGTCACCAATTCGGAGCAGGTTCTCGTAGTAGGAGAATATTACGGCTGTGTCCTCTTAGCGCTTGTCCCATGACACGTGAGATAGATGCTTGCTGGGTAAAAAAAGGGGGGGGGGGGGGGTGACGAACCTCGCCAACCACAGTTTCCATCCCCACGGATCGGCCGGTAGTGCGAGTAGGTTTGCGGCAGTGCCTGCGGGAGCGGTTAGTGAAAGCCACGGCTTTGGAGACTCAGGTAGGGCTACCATGGTTTTGGCGACATAGACGGGGTCTGCCTTGGCATATTCTTCGGTCAGGGAATGGCTGGACCGCTTCTCGCCCACCAAGGGACCCTGCGCAATTGTGAGCCTGGGCATCTCTCGCTTCAGAATAAGCAGTCACAGCGTACACTCAGATCTGGCTGGTAATTCCTCGCGGCCGCTTCCTGGGCCTCCAGCTCCTGGGCCAGATCCATCTCCATCTTCACTTGGGTGGGGGCCCTCCGGGGGTGATTGCGCGCGGTGGTGTAGCTCGCAGACGCAGCAAAAGGGCCGTCGAAAATGGGCGCAGCGCAGTCGGCGGCCGTGGGCGGTTGGAAGGTGTAGTTGAGGTCGGGGGCAGGCCCACGGGCGGAATAGAAAGGGAAGGGTGTTGGCTGTGGCTGGAACATGCCTCCAGAGTCAACCGCGACTCTGTGAAAGTCGCACGCACCCAGGTGTCTCGTGTGCAGCTCGTTTAGAGCTTTGTGCAACCACTGCCACTGACGGATTATTTAGCCCGGCCAGCAGAGACGACTCTAGTACGGCCTCGACCGGGCACTCAAGTCAACAACGCTGGCGATAGCGATAAGGCCACGCGAGCCCGTTAACAGCGCATGCTGGGAGGCCAGCCTCGACGACACGGAGAGCAGAGATGGGTGCTGGTGGTCGGCGCCGGGGAGCGCAAGGCTGTGGAGGCACGAGGCAGGATTCGGGGCGCAGAGGAGCGGTGCTTCGAAGAGAGTGCAGAGAGGGGCGGGAGAGATCAATACTTCTTGAGGGGAAGGGTCTGGCGTCAATTGTAGGAGACGGCGATGCTGGGGCTGCGGCAGCGCTTAGGATCGCAGGGAGACGGTCGGAAGATACATGGTGGCATGTACCCTGCCTTCGGAGCCGGCAGCACACCTGTACATCGGGCCATGTACTGCCGTTGTGGTCGCGACGGTGCTCGCAGCTCGCAGGCTGGCCAGCGTCGACGTGGGACACAGCAGGGTCCGGTGGTGAGAGCACGGGATGCTGCCGGTGCAAAGCCGCGCCGTTGGCTCAATACGAGCTATCACAAAATGCCCGAGAGACAAGGCTGACTGATGGCTCACAGTTACACGGCGCCAGCAGGGAGGGTGGCACAGCAGCACCATCAGAACAGGAGCCTTGGAAGTGGCCCAGTGGGAACATCTATTGACGCAGTGCTGTAGCCGACCCCGACCAGCCATCTCTGTGTTACCCTTGCTTTCGCTCCATAGCCGAACTCTCCACGCTTCGGGAGATGCTGGGAGCCGCCCGGCTACGGCCTACCACGGCAGGAAGAAGGGCGTGGGATCTTGGTCTGCAAGCATGATCGAGGAAGACTGCGCGGCTGCTTGCAGTGAGGGGAAGCCACAGCGGCGGAGGGAAATGTGTCGGCTTCCTGTGTATGCACATAGCAATCATGGTCCAGTCTACTAGGACGGGGAAGATAGAGTGCTGGCCGGTAACGAACTGAAAAGGAGCTGAACCCGTGGGACTAGGAAAAAGACTCGAGTAACCAGAAGGAGCTCAAGTTGCGAGACACTTACATGTACTTACACAAAGAAGAAAATAATGGCCTGGCCAATCCGAGGTAGCGACTTCTTTCGCCTCATTCTCCAATAGCCTCACAGAAGAGATGTACATAGCCGACGCGCAGCAGCATCATCGTCAGAGAAACCGTCAGATTATTTCAAGCTTCTCTATTCCATTTCCATAACTCGGTTCATTCCACCATGACTTCCACGCAGTCGAGTGCGGGTACTCTATGTATTGGTCGACCGATGGCCGGCGAAGGAGCCCCGGATTGCAACGACGCGCTGTCATTTTCAACTCCGGTCATGCTGGTATCCCACGCCCAGGCCCTTTTCCGGTCGACCAGCACCTCCCACCCTGACCACGATCTGCACTCACTCCCGGGCTTCTCTTTGGCACGGCTGTCTAAGACTATGTGTATCAGTCCTCCCGTAGCCACCCGCTCCCGTTGCAGCCTGCAAGTGCAGCCATCATGCGGCACAAAAAAAAGGCACAGACAGAACACGGCGAGATCAGAGGACCACCTGCTACGGACCATGGATCCTGGGCGTTGAGCCAACAGTCCAGTTGTGAGACGTGGCCCGCAACCTGTCGGCCCCCTGATATGACACAGCTCTACACAATCATGGAAGACTCAATCCTCCAGGCACGGTAAAGCAAGTTTGAGCTGTCATCACCTTCGTAGAATTCGTAATACGGTCGAAACCGAGACTAGGTGCTATAATACAAGCAAAGCTTCTGGTCGCCCCTTTCGCCATGTGTTGACGACCCGAACGCCGGCTCATGTCCCCGCGGCCTCAGCAACAACTCCATATGCAACCCTGCTCGATTGCACGAAACCGGAATCAAAAAAACCCACAAATCTGACGCGAGAACACCGGCCTATGATCCTCTGTTCTTTCCTCGACCCCCGCGTTTGCTTCCACCAAATGGTCCTCGATCGCGGGCCACCAAGTCTTTCGGACCGCCCATCTCGTCCCCCATCATGGGAATTTCGGGCATTTTGAAGCCGCTAGCTTCGCCGAAGATCGTCTGGTAGAGGCTGGTCACAGCCGAAGTCCATTCTTGCATCGCATGAAGACGCTCGCCATCGCTCTCGTTCTCGATCTCCACTGTGCCGTCTTGCTGATTCATTTTGCCTTTCACCTTCCCATCGACAATCAGGAAGCTCAGAATATCCTGAACTTCTGGAACAGTAATCTTCAGCTGCTTAGCAATGAAAGCCAGGGTGAATCGAGTGTACGGAGCAATAAGCTTGACCACAGCCTTTGTCCGCATGTTTCGTGTGACTTCGTCGATGTTCTCATGAATGAATGGATCAGCAAGGAGATCCCTGTTGTTCTGCAAGACTGATTCATAAGCATGGATATCCTCGTTCTGGTAAGCATCCACAAGGTCTGTCATGGCTTTGATTCGCGGGTCATTCTTGTACGGCTTTGTCTCCTGGGATTCGAAGGGGTTGATGTCCGACTTCATCAGCATTGTCGTGAGAACCAGGTATTTCAAGACCTGGATGCGCTGCAAAGAGCCGGCCTCGTCATAGTTCTTGAAGGATTCGAAGAAGTCGATCTGCGCGTCTTTCCAGTTTTCCTCGCTCATGTGCATTTTGCCGCCGCATTCTCGGATGATGCCCATGATGTTGGGGTGCGGTACAGCTGAGCGCACTTTGAGCGCTCGCTGATAGAGACGCTTCAGCTGCTTGTTATTTCTCGTTTCGGCGTACATCTTGATCTCCAGAGCATAGACTTCCAACGAGTATGTTCCTTTGCTTGGGTCGTCGCTACCGTCCGGCTTTTCGCAGGCGCGGTGGAGCTCTCGTACTTTCTCACGGACGGCGCTGTAGTCTTTGCGATCCAAGAATAGCTTAGCAAGCTTGATGTTCGTCTTGAGCCACAGTCTCTCATTGTTGGTGCTCTGGAATGATTTGAGTGTCTCGGAGTAGAAATCCTCCATACACTTCGTGGCATCGCTATCGTCTGATCCCTTCTCGATGAAGTCGAGCATATTGTTGATCGACTTCTCGGCATAGTTGCGCGTGACGGCGGATTTGACGTAGGTAAGAAGCTCCTTGTAGTGCTCGACAGCCTTTTGTCATCTGTTAATTCTTGCTTCCCCGGTCGGCGGGCAGCTGTGACTGACCTGCTCATATCTTCCGAGCTTGAACTCCAGCTTGATGGCCTGCTTCAGACCCTTGAAGCCCCAATCGCCCTTCTCCTGCTCCAAGGCCGGGACGCCCAAGAACTCGTCGATGGCTTCCTCGGGCTCTGACGACTTCATCTGCTTGGCATTGTAGTACTTGTTCTCGATGTCGACATCGCCCTCCTGCTCGTCGCCATCGTCTTCGTATTCGAAATCGTAGTCCTCATCACTCTCCTGCATGAAGTCCCCGTCGTCCGACATCTTGGCAGAAAGTGTCGGTTCTAAGAAGCAGAAATGGAAGCAGCCTCAACAACAGGGGAGGTTGAAATTGAGTATTGGGCGGAGGGGCGGCGTTTGTCAGAGTCCGGTGTGATGGTGTTGCGGCACGAAAGGCTGCAAAAGCGCAGTTGAGCGCGTGCACCGCTGGTCCGTGCATCACTGAGCTTCCAGGCAATCTGAGGGAAATCCAAGCGAGTTAGGATGACTAGGAAAATTCACTCAATAACCGGATGTGCTACATTTATCTAACAAGTCAAGAGTTTGATTGAGCCCAGGCGAGTTATGGTCACCAGGATATGTGAAGGAAGAATACGAACAACTTGTGATATCAATGCCCGAGTGATCAGTAGTTGTGATGGGAAACATGGAATCAAGAAATCTGTCATTAATGCTTGTAAACAACAAGGATGTGTTAGCGATTTTCATACACACCTTAGGCTGAATTGGAGTTTGGAGGACATGTATGAGCTATCAATAGATTCGAATAACGAGGAATAGCCCGACTGTTCACGTATTTGGGGGATATCTAAAGAACTATGTATTAAAAATTTGCAAATGAATACTTTGACTAGGAGAAATGGAAGTAAACAGAACTCCAGGGCGGATTCAGGTACTTAGTAGGTGGAGAAATCCAAACAAATCATAATTCTTACAAGCAAAATGAGTAGGAAACATTGAAGCAGTTCAAATGTACACGACTAGACCGAAGCGGCTTAGCAGATCTGCTGAGCACAGCCACGCACAGCCACATCGCTGGGACGCTTGGACCACGCGCTTGATCGCATCACATCTGATCGCAATCCACTCGCCGCCTTCTTACCACAACTTTACTACTACGACACCGCCGCGGTCCCAAGGCACCAAAAGACTTGCAAAAGCCTTTATTGTCGTGGACCTCAAGGCACCTACTACATTCGCCGCCGTTGCCTTCTACTCCCTCTTCTCGACTGAAACCAGTCTCGTTCGAATACCTATCCAGCCATGGGTGGCGATCTTAATCTGAAGAAGTCATGGCACCCAGTGCTTATGAGCAACCAGCGGCGGGTGTGGGAGGAAGAGAAGAAGGCTCTGGAGGAGCGCAAGAAGACAGAGCAACGAGTGAAGGAGCTGAAGGAGGAGCGCGCAAAGGAAGAGATCCAGGCCAAGCTCGAGGCCGCCGGGAGTCGAAAGAAGCTGGACCGAGTGGAGTGGATGTACAACGGCGTTTCCAACGGCGCAGCCGGAACCACAGAGGAGATGGAGGGCTATCTTCTCGGCAAACGACGCATTGATGGCCTGATCAAGGGCGACGAGCATAAGAAGCTGGAGAAACACGCAAGCCAAGAAAGTTTCATGGCCTTGCAGCAGAATGCCAACAGCCTCCGTGATACGGCTTCGAAAATACGGGAGGATCCCATGCTTGCAATCAAAAGACAAGAACAAGCAGCTTACGAGGCCATGATGAACGATCCCACCAAGCGAAGGCAGATGCTGGCTGCGCTAGGAGCAGAAGAGGGGAAAGAGAAGAAACATAGGCATCATCATCGTTCTCGGCGCCACGACGAGTCGGATAGGCGGAGGCATCGCCATGACCCTCGCCGAGACGACTCTGATGAAGAACAGAGAAGTAAGCGCCGTCGACGAGACTACGATTCCAGTCACAGAGACGAGCGCTCGAGCCGTCATCGCTCTTCACGGCGGCGATCAGACTCCTATCCTTCAGCATCGCGATCAGCATCCCCAGCGCCAAGGAGACGCTCACCGTCTCCTTATTCGAGGAGAAGATCCCGCTCACCAGATACCAGGAGGCGTCGTTCGCCGACACCGCCTTCTAGGAAACGCTCGCCACCTCCGCCGCGGAAAAGACACTCGCCGGCGCCCCGAAGGAGCCTTCCTGATCTGAAGAAGGAGGCAGATGTCGACGCGGATGCCGAAAGACAGAGAAAATTGGCGGCTATGCAGCAAGATGCTTCGTCTCTAGACCAAGACCGCCTCGATCGATTGGCAGCACTCGAGGAACAGGAGAGAGCAAGAGAGGCGAAGGATCGAGTCAGGGGCGGGGATTCAGCCGGGTTTGTGAATGGTTTGCGCCGGGACGTTTTAAAGAGAGTCAACTAAGATACCCACACGAGAGATGGCGACACGGCGATGTACAGAAGAAGGCAGTGTTAGCAATTACAGTCATGGGCCGCATTTATGAGTTCAGTCTATGTTCAATGCACTGCGAAATACATGGCACGCTTTGTGTTGCAAGCAGGCCGTGTACCTCAATTAAGTATCCAAGTTCAGGTAGCCTCATGGCTTATGTGATGCTCGCAGCGCCCGTGGGACTGAGCATAGCACTAACATCGGTAGGCGGAATTCCAGGAAATTGAGACGCTTCAGCAGTAGTTAAAAGCCAGACAAGTAATTTTAAGAAGAAGAGTTCAAGCTGTAACGATTGGGCGTGCCAAGCAGATTTGCATTCGCTGGGTGTGCCTGGATGGAAGCACGGGTGCTTACCTACTTTAGTGCCATCTCTAGTGTCTTTGTCACTGAGCATGTTCACTACATGTAACTGCGTCGCCGGGAAGTGGCCATTCCCCACTGCAACATCACCTCAAGAGCCCTTCATTGCTTGCAACTTGCGAAACAAGACAGCGGGACAGCCAGCCCCGAAACTTACGCCATCGCCAGCCTCACTGCTATACTACTAGGCGTACAGAGAGCGAAGTCCGGCCACACTCGTTCTCCCTTCACCAACCCCTAAGCCGCACTCCGCTCTCTGTCATCACCCAGTCCTATTAAACAGCGCAACCCGCCGCCACCCAAGCAATTGGTCCTCGACAACCGCACTAGCATCCTGCGTACTCTTGCAATACTCCCCTGCTCGCATCGTCAAGTCGCCCCCGCTATTCCGCTGGTCACATTCCATCATGCCGCTCTGCGGAGGCAACAAGACGACTCAGCGGAAACTGGTTCTCCTGTACGTTCATTCCCCAATGCGCGCAGCCAGACAACACCGAGCAAGGCGTCCAGTTTGCTCAATGCTAACTGTGTTTGCGTGATAGCGGCGATGGAGCATCCGGGAAAACTTCCTTACTGAATGTCTTTACAAGAGGGTATGGCCATTGCTGATCCCCTGATTCCTGATCCCTGGCCATGCGGCTGACCACTCTCCAGCTACTTCCCTACCGTCTATGAGCCAACCGTTTTCGAGAATTATGTACATGGTATGCGCCTTCTGCCCCCGTGGACCATGCGAAAGCGGCGCAAAACTGATTTTATTTCCAGACATCTTTGTTGATAACGTGCACATCGAACTCTCGCTCTGGGATACGGCCGGACAAGAAGAATTCGACCGCCTACGCTCGCTCTCCTACGATGATACACACGCCATCATGCTCTGCTTCTCCGTAGACAGCAAGGACTCGCTTGAGAACGTCGAATCGAAGTGGGTGGGCGAGATTGCCGAGAACTGCCAGGGTGTCAAGCTCGTCCTCGTGGCGCTGAAGTGTGATCTACGCGAAAGCAGCGACGATGGGGATGCCAACGACCCGACGGAGAACAGCCAGCGGGAAAAGAAAGACATGGTTACGTACAACCAGGGTCTAGAAGTTGCGCGACGGATCGGTGCGCTCAGATATCTCGAGTGCTCGGCGATGCGGAACCGTGGTGTCAACGAGGCCTTCACAGAGGCGGCAAGAGTCGCTTTGAGCGTGAAGCTCAACGGCGGGAAGGATGAGAGCAAGTGTGTCATGATGTGAGGGCTGAACGGCTGGGATACCTCTGAATATGGCGTTGGTGGGATTTTCATGGAGCGAAATTGTTTCCACATACCTGCCCTGTTCTGCACATATTACATTTTAATTCCCTGTGTGGGAGTAAGAATTCTTCTTTTCGTGGGCAACCGCTGGCTGTCGTTATGTGGTGGTCAATTCAAAGAATTCCTGCATCTTAGTCCATCAAGCGGCCACGTCTTAAACTATGAGCCGCCAGGCCTTGTACGATAGAATTGACGCTTTCAACCTTGGCTATCAGATGGCAGCAAGACCGACAGACTCTGACCTAGCACTCAAGACAAGAAGTTGGCGGCTTGTCCATGATGGGAGACTTTCGAGTCACTGAGTCAACTGCGTATGCCGTCTTCGATACCAGCATGCACCCAAGTGGGTATAACAAGGCAAGTGGCGAGGATTCCTAATATACCAATTTCATTTCAAAATATCAATTACGTTGCCGTAACACACAAGACGTGCTGTTTTGACTTTCATGTGGTGCAACAGCTCGCCCGTAGGTGGAAATTCTCAGGGGCTGCAGACACCCGAGTGTCAGATCAAAACACCAGACATTGAAGAATTAAGCAACGAAGTTCATTATCCACCTGAACAATCTGGGTTACATCTCAGAGCACGAAATTGTCACAAATTGTATATTCCAAACAAAGCGCCTGGCGGCCCGAGACCGAAACCAGCTCGCCAACCATTTACTGAGATCTCTCAGTCATTCAAGCTGTTCTCACGCAGTATCTCAGCCAGTCTCCCCTTATTTATGCCCAGACGCCGATCCATCCCTCCTTCCGGGAACCAATTAACCATTTCAAATTCCGTTGGCCAAGTTTACTCCACTTCCATGCGCGTCTTCCCTCAATACCCAATCCCTCACAGCGCCCTTCCAGTCTGCAACCCTCCCATCACTAATTTTTACCACGACAACCCTCACCTCCTCGCCTTCGATAAAGCAGCCTCTACCGCCATCTCCATTCTCGGCCAGGCCCGTATTTCTGCCTCCGACCATCCTCGCGCTCCCGTTCGCATCCTCGCCATCTGCGAAAGTATTGTTCTCCAGATGACGGTCCCTCAGGTACTTCTCCTCCTCAGTGCCCCTCTCCACGATCCGGGCTTGTCCGTTGATGGTGGCACTGATACTGCTCAGCGCACTCGTGTTCAAATTCAGCAAGAGGGCGGCGAGGGACGAGCGGGAGGCTTCGGGCGGGGGAGAGCCCGAGGGGGCGGCATCAGATTCACGGCGGGCGGTGGGTGGACGGTGGGATACCCAGTCGTGCACGAGGAGCGAGACATTGGGGTTCGAGATGAGGTTGTGGGTCTTTTTGGAGGTTGGATTGGTGGTCATGATGATGGTGGGCGAGGAGGAGTAGGGCGTGCTGGGCAGGTAGGTGTAGTTCATCAAGGCCACGCTGGGGATGTTGTTGGTGCATGTGGCCAGATGGAGCTGGCGAACATCATCAGCTGTAGTGCTCGGAAGTAGACGGATATCCGACTTACAAATCGGGCGTTCTTAAGACATTGGACAACTTCCTGGGGAAGGGTGCTGGAGAGCTGGACATTGGTGGGGCCGCCCGAAGCTTGGTAGTTTAAAGGGGGTGCTTGCTCCATTTCTGTGTAATGTTTTGCAGCTTTTGCTATTGGAGTCTGGAGTTAGATCAGCGATATCGAGAGCAGGGCAGGGCGGCAACACGCTTCTGGATGGTGGCGTGTTCAGCTCTCGCGATCAAATTGAATGCTATGCGTGTCGGTTGACAATTATTGTTGCACGCTAATGCAAAGAGCTCCCGCCCCGCCGAGCCTCCAGTCCGCATGACGTTTGGAGCTGGCCCCCGGCTACATGTAGTGGGCCAGCTACAAACACCAGACCAGACGGCTCTCCCCGCTGACTACTTTATTTACATCGACACTGCAGTCGCCAATCAACAGCACCACAAATACCACAGCTACCGCAATACCACGCCGCCCTCAATATGTCGCTGGCCAACTCAGGCAATGCCTCGCTGTCGGCCTCTGTGTCATCACTGCGCTCCTCGCTCTCCCTCCTCGACTCCTCCATTGCCATCCTCGATGCCGGAATCGCTGATTTCCCACGCTTGAAGACCGTGCTGTCTACTAAGCGCGTACGTTGACCAAATTCGAGCTCTGCTACAGAACGAAACTGACGACAGGCAAAAGCATTTCGAACTCATCCCACAGCCCACCCTCGTCGCCGCCCAAGCCTCGCTTCACTCCGAGCTCGCCCCCGCCATCACCTCCCTCCTAGCACGTGTCGCCTCGCACATTGCAAAGATGGAACGCCGCGAACAAGCTCTTATTGCCAAGTCGGAGTTGCAGGGAGGACGGCTGTCGCAGAGCGGCGGAGAGGCCGCCGTAAAGAGGAAGAAGAGCTTGGAGAGGATGATGAGGGCCGGCGGTGTGAGTGCTGGTGGGGCTGGCGGCAAGGGACAGCAGGAGATGAGAGATAGGCTGAAGAGCCTGAAGTTGAAGAAAGAGAGGTTGGGTTACGCCGTTGAGAGACTGGGTTTACAAAGTCAGCAGAAGCAGAGGCAGCTGAGGATGAGCATCGCTGCCACCTAAGCCTGCTCCTAACCAAACGACGGGGCGGTTGAAGCTGAACCACTGGAGTTATGGACGGCTGTCTTTTCCCGCACGTTCTTACGAGGCATTGCTAGGAGTCAGGAGACTGGTAACTTGTCACGGGCGGAGTGCTACTGGGTATGAATTGATTGCTCTTTCAAGATCTATATACGCCCCTTGCTATCGTACCTCCAGGTCTCGCCCATAGCTATCGCCTCTGGCCATGATTCCGGGTCTCTCGCTGGGTTGAGTAAGGAGCTCATCAATGCACACGCTGCCAAAGTCTTCGAGACCCTTGAAGCCGTCCTCGACTGTCCATTTCCGTCCATGATCAGCTTTATGCAAAACCTCACAGGCTGCACCTAGCACAAGAAGTCCTGGTGGTCGACTGCCTTCCTCATCTATGGATGCAGACACGAATTCTAATGTCGTCCGTATCACTCGCTGATCCGGGCAGCTGGCCCTTTCGATAACGGCACAAGGGGTGGACTTTGGCCACAACTTCCGCGCCCCTCGGTCCTCGGACTGTTGATGTGCCCCCTCGCCTGCACTCGAATCTTCTGGTCCGTTGGTTGTCAAGTCTTCTACAAGAGCCGATATTCTGTGCAACGCCATGAGAAAAACCACTGTCCTAGTGTTGACATACTCTGGCGGAACAGTGGCCGCTCCTTTGCGACCAGTCCCTGTGCATATAAGCACTTGGTCGCTGACTGCTCTTTGCGTTGCCGGAATGCCAGCAAAGAGTGGTGCACTTAGTGCACTTGTTATTCCTGGCAACACAGAGATTCTGTCGCCATATCCTTCCTTACGGAAGTATTCGAATTCTTCTCCCCCTCTTCCATAAATGTATGGATCGCCTTGTTTGAGACGAAGGACAGTTTTGCCTTCTTTCAGTCCGTCTAAGCCCATTGCAAGCAGTTCTTGCTGGGCAAGTTCAGCGTTGCCAGGAAACTTTCTCGCTATGTGGACAGGTGTCCGGCGTGGGATCAAGTCCAATACTCCAGCCGGTACAAGTTTATCTGCCAGGATAACATCTGCTGCCAATATGGCCTTATGCGTCGCTCGCGTTAAGAGGTCAGGGTGGCCAGGTCCGCTTCCGGCCAGTATGATTTTTCCCTTCTTTCCCGTCTGCGAGCCAAGCACCTCTGGTCCCAGAGGCTCGGATACGTTCTGCTTTGCATATGCTTTGAGCACAGAGTCCACGTCGGCGTCCGTTATACTAACCAATCGCTTCAAGGGCCAATACTCGCAGATCTGGCTCAACCAGTTTATTCTCCTGCTCTTAGCCGCATCAACGTTTCCTTCCGTCACGAGCTTGTTAAAAGAAGCTGATTGGTCGACGGATTCCTCCTCTTCCAGATCTGCGGCCAGTGTCAGGTGTAACAAATGGTCTTCTTCCTTTATCCGTCTCCGAATTATCCCCATGCGAGTGCATGCGCTGCCGAGGTTCGATGGCAGGGAAGATGCAATCTCGCGGCGGATGCGCGCTGCGAGCTTGCATCCTTTGCCGTTCGTCGTGACGCCAATCTGGAGTGGGCCATCGCAATGGGTGGAGAGCAACGAGAAGGTGCAAAGGCTGGGGGCATCTGCGACGTTGACAGGTATTCGGTGTCGTTTGCAGAGATTGGAGATATGTGCGGCTTTGGAAGCATTCATGTTAACCGCCGCCGGCTTGCATAGAGTATTGAGCTGGCTTTCAAGACATACCCAGTGGATCTGTGGGTGGCAGTGTCACGAACACAGCGTCGGCCACGCCGTCTGTCTCCTCCCTTCCGAGCTGCAGAAGATCGCTGTCCTCGAAGTTCTTCCTCAGCCACTCGACCTCGCCCGCGTCTATTCGCTTTTGGAGAGCATAATGCAGCTCGCCCGTTTCGGGCGCAATGAGCTTGGGCTTTGCGCCGACTTCGAGAGACTTTGCGCACCGGGTGGATGCCGGCGGGTTCGAGCCGATAATGAGATGTATATGCGACGTCGAATTGACAGCTGTCAGAAGTGAGATCGTCATGGCTGAATTGCTATGTAGCAACAGAACTGGCTGCGCGTCCACCAACTGCTGGGTTGACTGGTTCGAAGGTTGTCAGATTCCCAGTAGAGCAGATCGAGCGCAGATGAGGTAGGCGTGCAGAAGCAAGTTGCAGCAAAAACAGGGAACAAGTCAATGATCTACATGTACTTCCGGTGATCGATGGGGATCATGGATGACATGAGTCTTCGACCTTCTCCGAGGAATTGATGGCGAATAAAAATAAAGGCCGATAGGGCTGATAAGGACTAATGGTAATGGCGTGCTCAATGTGTTAGATCCGCACCCTTCCGCCACAGCCGACGCAACCGGAGATTAGTCGCTTTTTATCTTCACTGTCGTCCCCCAGAGCAACGCTGGCTTGTCAGTCAGTACTGCAGAACGTACAGAGTTTCTGGGGCTTCATGTTCAATCGGGCTATTTGGGGCCTTGGCCAGACACCTTACCTTCCGGCCAAACACTATTTTGCTGACAGGCCTCTTTTATTGGACAAACGCGTTCTCGAAGCCGTGCCCGATATGCAAGCACTCAACGCGTCTCCTGGATATGCCCGGGGATCTGGGGTGTGAAGTCTGACTCTACATGTATGCAAAAGGCAAATTGGCGAGGTATACAATCTCTATTGGCTTCTGTCTGCTGTTGCCTTGAGCCATTGCAGAACTGTTCACCCGGCTTTCACAACCTTGCTCTCTCCCTGCCGTCAACCTTGACCTATTCCTTCTCCATCTCGCTTTCCATCTCCACCTTCTGGCTGGAGCTCTGCCCGCTTTCACAGCCTCCTGTCTGCTTTCACGACTTACCATTCGAACTACTCGGCTCCTTCTCTGGCTGCCCCCATTCCACTACTCATCCTCCGCCCGTCTCGCAAGACAATCCATTTGGCTCGCATCGTCAAACCAGCACGTCGCCCACTCAATCTCAAGGACCCGATCTTTGTTCGAGACGCTCGTCCTGTTAGTACACGGCTCTCCTCTCTTCCCCGTCCTGGCCTTGGTAATCTGCGTATGTTTGCAAGCCAAACCTGTGAACATTGCAATGCCGTTGCATGTCACTGCCTGCCGAAGAGCTGAGGTTCCTACTCCCGGGCTTGCTACAGTGGGACGAAGAAGTCTGCACTCCCTTCCAGAATTGAAGTCTGGCAGTTGTCAGAATGTACTCGTGTTTTGTTCTTTGAGATTTCCTAGACCTGATCTTCTGGAATCTTCCTAATCCTTGAGGATATTCCCAGTTCTTGGGGTTAGTCCTCATTGCTGGGGTTACTCTCGAGTATTGAAGGGTGGCTCAGACTATTTTCGCCTAACAGTAACCCGCTGGTTTCCCTTTACCAACGCCCGCGTATCCCTCTCAGAACCGATCATTTCCTGCCAGTCTCTTTCATTCACCTTGATATTTTTGAGCCTGGCCCGTTAACCGGCTTTTTTCTCTCTACCATGATTTAAAATATATATGACGGCTAGTCTGTTCTGGCTGACTTTCGCGGTCTCAGAGTCGAAGAACGAACCGGGATCTTTAGTAAACTCGACAACGACTTTACAGCCAGAGCTTGGCTTACCGAGCACTTTACCTGAAACATTGGTTGATTTCGCATAAGGGCTTCCAAAATCAGGGAAGATATCAGATCTGCCAATCGATAGCGCTTCCAAGATGGAAAATCCTTCTAGAGATCACACGACCGGTTCTCTCGACGTTGGCCAGGCACCTGTGACACCTGCATCTTCAAGCGCAGAGGGTGGTCTTCAAGTTATGGGCCGCCATGTCCAAGTCCTGCAAGACATGATCGCCAAGCTGGACATCGGTATCGATGCGGACATGCCGCTCCCCAGGCTCGCCGTGATAGGAGACCAGTCTGCGGGCAAGTCCTCGGTTATAGGTGCTTTAGCAGAAATTGATCTTCCTCGCGACTCGGGGACTTCAACGAGATGTCCTTTTTTCATTCTTACAAAAGGATCTCGAGACCTGAACGCAAGCTGGTCATGCAGGGTCAGCCTTCAGAAGAAGTACGAGTTCTTACCTCATTGGCGCGAGCCAAAAAAGAGAGACCAGATTGGTTTGGGTCCATGGAAGCGACTAAATAAAACCATCGTCGACGAATTCATGGTCATCAACGACAAAAAGGACCTTGGAGATACGATAAAATGGGCGCAGATGGCGATTCTGAACCCTGACGACGAGTCGTCGCTCTATGTACCTGGAACTGGTCATAAATACTTCGAGGGGGCTGACTGTCGCTCGGCCGAGTTCTCTCCGAATTTAGTGGCGATGGAGATTACTGGGCCCGGCCTGTCTGCCATGTCCTTTTATGACCTGCCGGGGGTCATCCAGAACCATTCGAAAGACTTTGTTGTGACGGTTGTGACCAACCTTATACGGGAATACCTTGCGAATGAGGACACCCTCGTGCTATTGTGCCACCCAATGACTACCGAACCTGCAAACTCGACAGCCTTCAGATTCGCCAGAGAAGAAGGCGCGCAAGCGCGCTGTATAGGGGTTTTAACGAAGCCTGACGAACTTTCCAACAAAAGCACGGAGTTTCAAAAATTGTATCTCCCACTCCTAACCGAAGACCCTGAAACCATATACAAGTTGCGCCACGGCTGGTACATCACCAAACAGCCTGGGCCTAAGGAGCCGGTCGCCAATCACGAAGAGGCTCGTGCTAACGAAGCACAATTCTTCGAGTGTACCTCACCGTTTGATGATATCAGGCGTGAGCACTCCGAAAGATTTGGGACAGACAAGCTCAGAGTGGCTATTTCCCTAAAACTGACTTTGCAAATCAAGAATGCGTAAGTGCAAGCAGGATTGTCTCGTCTGCGGGTATTGGCTAACAGTAGTTTTAGTTTGCCCGATATCGAGGAAAAGATACGCACGAAAGTGTCGAAAATCGAAACGGCACTACGTAACCTGTCCCCACCTCCCCCGGACGACATATCACTTGAAGTGGCTCAGCTGTTAGCCAAGTTCAGTTCCAGGGTTGTCGATGAGATCAAAGGGCGTGGTATTGACTGCACCCGTTTTCAGTCTGAGTGGAGGGAGATATCAAAAAGATTTCGGCATACTATTTCGGATATGTTGCCAGACATTGACATTGAGTCCGACCTGAAGGAAGAGACACCTGCTGCCAAAGCGTCACACAGGGAAGAATCTGTTTCCAAAACGCCCGGCAAGGGTAAGCAGACGGACCTCATCGTCGTTGGTGACGACGATACATCGAATCGAGTTCAGCAACGTGCTACGCCGACTTTAAAGAGAACGCTCAAACAAGAACCCGGTACGCCGTCGTCTGCTAGCAAGAAATTCAGGGCGGCAGGGTCTCAGAGTCAGAGTCAAGCATCCCAGCAGCCTGGTACAAATGAAAGGTTCCCTCGGAGTATCGAGTCGATTCAAGCTATTATCGAAAGATTCTACTCGTCTAATGTGCCTGGCGAATGCAATCCCAGGACCCTCGACCACTTGTGCAGGATCAGTATTGCACCTTGGCAGGGTCCCTTGGAGACTCTTGTAAGTTCTGTGGTTAGTGCCATGCGGAAGCTGATTTTGAGGTCTTTCGGAAAAGTAATGAAAGTTTACGAGAAAACCCAGCTTTATAAGGACGGCTGTGCAAAGCTTGAGCATGAATTTTTGGTCGGTGTTGAGAAGCAGCTCAGAGAAGACGCAACTCGCCAATACTTAATGGAGATTCGTTCTAGGATCACCGTCAATGGCAGTTACGAACAAAAAGCTGAGCAAAGACGACGAAAATGGCGTCTCAAGGCGTACGCCATCATCACGAATAAAGCAAACGAGACGCCAAAAAAGGAAGAGAAAAAGGCCGAACCCTCAGATCGGCAGTTGGACCAGACACTTGGTCCTGAGCTCAAAGAAGCGATAGATGTTCTGGCGCGAGTTCAAACCTACTACCTAGTCGCAGCCGACCGATTTGTGGACCAGATACATCTATTTGTCACGACAGAATTTCTGGAACAGGTAGCCGAATCAATCGGCGGGTATCTGGGGCGTGAGCTCAATCTCTTTGGGCCTAACGGTGAGCAGCTTACTTTATGAAGCAGGACTACAGGTGGCTCACTGGCTAACGACTGCGTGTAGGCCACAATACCTGCCGGAAGCTAATGGAGCCGGACAGCGATATATCAAATCAGAGGGACAAATTGGAGCAAGATCTCACAAGGCTCAACCAGGGGATGAGCCATTTTCGCCATGCGATGGAGGATATTTCTGAGCCGGATGAAATCATTGGCAGCAAGCCGGACCGACTAGAAGAGCAGGAAGACTTGGACGAGGCAACTATGTATGATGATTGAGGTGACTCAAATGTTCTTTCTAGGGCGTTGGATCCAAAAGTATTTCTGCTTGAGCTGGCGGACTTGGTATGCGATGTCCCGATTCACATTGTCTCTTGGAATTGCGTCAGGCGTGTCCTTCTCCTCGTTCGAAGCTGTCGATTGTCTCATAACGTCCTTAAGGTCCTCAGCCATGGCGATCAAAACGTGTACTCTTGAAGTGCAACTGCAACATGGCCTGGCGTGGTATAAAAATAATGATGGGTCGATGTCGTACCGCCAGGCAAATGACTAGTGCGTAGAGTCAGGCGGTATAAGATAGATTAAATAGTTCGGGCCCATCCCTGTTAAGGAAAGAAGTCTGGCAGGGATTATCACATATCATATGATAAAGCTCAGAGTCAGCCACCAGCGTAAATCCACACTTGATCCGTCCGACAACGTCCGTCCAGTCGTTATTTCTTTCCGTCATTTCCATCCAACCTGCAACGATACCCCCATATCTTTTGTACTCTTGGTTTCTTAGCCTGCACGCCATTTTCCTTGCGCTATAACATGAAGTAATATCACTTACCTAGAATTCATCATGCTTCCCTTTCCGCCCGCCGGCATTCGCTTGCTGTCGCCGCGCCTTGGTTTTTTTGCTCTTTTAGCCTTTGTATTTCTTCTCGTATTTTCGCTCTCTGGAGAAAGATTGCACACGTTCGATGAATATACAAAGAAATCAGACCCCGATTTGTTTACTAGGAACGGAACTCTGGGGGTAAGTCTTGCTCCGGAGTTCTGAAGACTCTTCATGCTGACTGACACATCTGGACACAGTTTCAGAAGATCATTGCCATTGGATTTCCCGACCGGTCAGACAGAAGAGATGCCATGGCCTTGTCGGCTAGAGTCACGGGCTTCGATCTCGAATGGCTAGACTCCATGCACGGTGAACAAGTCGATGATGAGGCAGTGCCCGAGGTGAGTATCTCAACAGCAGTCAGCAAGAAACCCACGAGGTGATGCTGATATGGATAGGGCTGGAACCGCAAAGAGCACGAGGAAGTGTTTCTTGGAGCATGGAGGGATAATATGAATGCGTTACAGAGGTATCAAGCCTTTCTAAGGATGATTAGCAATTGCCGAGCTTCAAACTAACATCCTTAGGATTGTCGACAATGGATATACCAGTGCTCTTATTATGCAAGATAACATCGACTGGGATGTCAACATCAAAGACCAACTGGAGCAATTCGTTGTGGGCAGCAAACAGATAGCTTCTGGCATCGAGCCTGTCCCCAAGAAGGGAGATGGGGGCGTGGAATCACCCTACGGACCTCACTGGGAGATGCTCTGGCTTGGATCCTGCGCCACGAATTTCCCCGAAGATTTGAAAGACAAGCTCAAAATCGACAATCCTGACAAGCGGAAGTATTTGATAAGCAAAGACAAAACGGTCCCAGGTCCCAAAAGCATCAAAGGCAACGTGAACTTCAGTTGGAGTGACTTCGAAGCCAACACTCGTGTCGTACATGTCGTGGGCGACAACTACTGTCTGAATGCATACGCAGTAACACGGCGCGGAGCCGAGAAGATGCTGTTCCACATGAAAGGTCAGGAGAAGCCGTTTGAGCAGCATGTGAGCGATATGTGCCGCCTGCGAGAGATGGATATACGCTGTGTGGGGGTGGTACCGACATTGTTCTCGGAGCACAAGGCCAAGGGATCGGGTAGAGAGGAGGGGGAGACTGCTCAGATTGTGTATAGCACGAGACTGAATCTCCAACGACTGCTTAGGGGTGATGGTGCGCAGGCACAGTATAAGGATTGAGAGTTATATAGCGCGTTATACTTGCTTACCTTAAGACATGGCGACACTTTCATGATATTACACTTGTATTGGTGGTTCGATCGGGTTGGGCGCACGTATTCTGTATGAAGTTCCTTAGGTGGAGGTGTCAGAAAGTTCCGAAAGGATCGGCCGCGCAAGCCCGAAGTCCAGAACACAGACGGCCAGCGTGCCCTTCGTGATCGCAAGCCAGTCTTTGCCATTCTTGAAGATATCTCGATACTGTCAGTCCAGCCTGGCTCTCCCCGCCATATCCACCACCATGGACTATTCATCCTATTTCGCTGCCTCGCAGCAGCCCTTCCACTTGATGGGGCTGCCGCCGACGCCCTCGCACACCCACTCCGGCGCGTCGGACGACTTCAGCAATGGGTCGCCATCAGTGAGCCTCTTGCCCGCCGACTACGTCTCCTCCCCTCACTTACTTACGTCGCCGTCACAGCTGGACGCCTTTGAGCAATTCCAAGGTTTCGATGGCTTCCCCCATTTCGCTACCGGCATCGTCAAGCCACCCACTCCAACCCCCAGCGCCCACCAGCCGATCGACGTCCAACCTGCGGCCCAGCTCTCGCAGCGCAAGTCCAGTGAGCAGACGAATATCGATGCAAATAGCGACCAGCAGCAGGGAGGGAGTAATAGTGACAACGAGGATATGACACCGGCGCAGTCTAAACGGAAAGCGCAAAACCGCGCTGCGTAAGTGCTGCCTTCCATCCCAACGCTTCTCGGCTTGCTGTTGAAACTTGGCAATACTCATATGTGCGCTTCAAACTCTATAGCCAGCGAGCATTCCGCGAGCGCAAAGAACGCCACGTCAAAGACCTCGAGGCCAAACTTGCCAACATGGAAGAAAGCTCTTCAAACATCGTCGCCGAAAACGAGCGACTACGACGGGATCTGCAACGCTATGCCACCGAGAACGAAATCCTCAAGGCGACCTCTGCTCACCCTTCGCGCCTCTCTCCCCCCGTCCAAGCCGGCCCCATGAAATTCTCGCCCACGGATTTCTACTCCGAAGTGCTAGAAGGCCACGGCGGAGCAGCCGCAAGCGAGAAGATGCCCATGCACCGCATCTCCAGGACCGAGAGCGGCGGGCGCTTGCTGGCCGCGGGCGCGACGTGGGACTATATCATTGCGCATCCACTTTACAGCAAGGGGCTGGTGGACGTGGGAGACGTGAGTGAGAGGCTGAAGAAGCTGGCGAAGTGTGATGGTCAGGGGCCGGTGTTCGAGGAGAAGGATATCCTGGATGCGATTGAGAAGAGTGTTGCGAGTGGGAACGATGAGCTGCTTTGAAATACGAAGCCGAACCTGACGAGATCAAGAGGCATGTGCAATGTTGGGCGATGGATTGCTGCGACTGAGGCGTATTGAACGGCAAAGCGTTTTGATATCGCGGTGTTTCAGGAATAAAACAAGCTTTTTGGAAGGATTGGGTTTAGGCATATGGGATTCGTGAAGGGTGTTCTTGGAGGAGTTCTTTGGGCATGGAGAAGGCGATGTTTTGGGCCGGGATCCTGGATCTGAACACATAGGAACACTTCAGAAGTTTCAATTTTGCTGGAATCTCAAATCTAGGAAGACAATTGCGGTGCGTTGACGCTCCTGCTCCAGGCGACTAGTCTACCTTATGTAGGTACCATGGTATTCGTCGATTAGCACCTCGAGCAGCACCATATTAAGCCGTGCAATCCATCCCGTAGCAACTCGGCCAGCACCCCTGAATAGAACAATCGTTGACCTCCAGCTCTAGCAACTGAACAGGGACGTTCCCAACTTCTCGAGTACGCATAGTGGCCAATACGTGGCAATGTCTCGGGTATTGATAGAACTATGTAATAGGGTCTGTGTACAATGCAGATGCAATAAGCCCGGAGACGCCTCATAACTCCCCGCAATGGTCCCAGAATGCAAGGTTCGCCATGCAAGCCCAACGCCAATTATGAATGACCATACAAGTCATGCCATACAGTCCTACTCTAATACCACTTCCACTGTTCCAGTGCTCTCCTCCGCAGGTGGACTAGGTGCCCAGCAATCATGTTAGACACCCGCCCACCGAAGCCCATATCCACAGTTGATTATGGGGAAATGCTTGACGTCTTAACGTCCTCCATGTCAACCGTCAAGCATTTCCACCTCTTGCAAAAGGCCATAGTCCAGGAATTCCGCTTCTCCAAATTCGTCCGTTATGTTTTCTTGTCCCCCCACCTCCTTCTTGCTCACCAGGCCCAAACCTCTCCTCCTGCTCTTCGCAACCATCATTGCTCTGCCTGCCTGCCACGACTCTTTCGGCACGATCGTCAGGGGCGATATGTCGTCCTCCAGGCAGCTTCGAAAGCGAGGTGCTCTGCCTGTGCTCAAGAAACCCGTATGATGCTCATCCGCGTCATCGTCCTCTAACAGTCGTCTTTTGTTGCCTGTAGGTGGAGCGCTATCCACACCATCCATCGATACATCCGAGATTGTGCTCCCCTGGCTGCTTAATGACGGCACTTCGTGTTCGGCTGGCGGACTGAACTCTTGGATGCCTAAGCCGCCTGTCTTCATGATGCCACAGAAAGGGGCTAGCTCTTTCGGCGCATAATTCTGGCGAATACTGGGGCTCTGGGCAAAGGATCGGTCTGGTGTCAGGGGCGGAGTTGCATGCTCGGAGAAGAGGGTGAAGGCCGAATAGTCCCCAGTCTTGTAACCTTCGGGCACGCTTTTTCTCACTCGCATGCCGACGGAAAGAAGGTTCGACTGGACAGAAGCTGGTAAAGAAGGCTGTGTCGGTGTGCTGATCTGCAGCTTTGGCGACGGCGAGGAGGACTGCGGAGTGAGCAGCGGAGAAGGGTGGAAGAAAGCGGTAATGGGGCTCTGGCTATTTGCAAGAGCGGGCGAGCCATGGTATTGCTTTTTGGCCGCATGAGGATGAGGAGCCATGGCGGGCAGGACGAGGGGGTAGGTAGTGGGAGGTGGCAGGTGGAGGAAGCCGGCAGCTTTTTGTACGTAGCAGTGGTCAGTCGCAGGAGCGCAGAGTTGGAGTAAGATGGCAGGAGGAGCCGCGCTGCACGCTTTGTGAGCCTCTTGGCTTTCACTATGGCCCGGGCCCCCCGCTGATTGGCTGGCGACAACGCGACAAATACGCTTAAGGTTCGCGTCAAAATTACGTGTTAATGGGGCCCATTGAACTGCCGGCTACGTGACGCACACTCTATTCTTGCCTCGGATGCCGAATCCACTTTCTACGAAGCAGGATCTCCACTAGGAGGAGCTGTGCTGTAGTGGGTAAGCAGCACATGGCTTGCTGGCGTCACGGCGTGCCGTTCACAAATCACCATCAGAACTGTTGTTTGTGGAAAACTTGTATTCGCAAAGCACACTCCCTCCTCCACTGCCCTGGGTATGTAGCAATCCTCAACAAGCCTCCACGTCCTCATGCCAGAAAATCCCTTTCAGACCCTCTAGCACTATGTGGCGAGCCATCTAAGCTTTCCACACCTATGCAGATCGATTGCCCATCGACAATAGGGACAGAACGAAATTGTGTTGTGACGCAAGATATCTGGAACCCAAACGCCCTTGTGCTGCGAAGGATTTTTGGACCGTCGTCTATCCGCAGCGAACCGAAAGATGCTCGAAATCTGGTCTCATAGTCTCATGATGGAATGTACACCGAGGGAGTTTGACGACCTGACGTAGAATTTGGCGATGAAGAGAAGGAAAGTAGCGAGGCGAGCTGTCTACTTCCTGCGGAACGAGCAACCCTCGGTCAAGCGAGCCTTGCCACCGGTGGGTTGGCACAAGACGGTGGAGCAGCCGGCGCAGATGACGACGGTTTGTGCGTGCGAGAAGACGGTCGTGATGGTGAAGCAGCCGGGGCACTTGACATCCATGAAGAAGGATCGGGGAGCAGGCACGAGGGTCTGGGCGGAAAACGGGTCAGCACTTCGAGCACTCGCCGGTCAAGCCTGAATGGCAGAGCGATGCCGACGTACCTTGAGCTTGTGCTTGCGGGCCTCGGCGGCCGGGGTGGGGTTGAGGAGATCAACAGCGAGAACCTGCGAGGCAGACGGGCGTTAGCTTGTGTTCGTTCCCGCGCAAAAACGCCCAATTCATCGAGGGTCTGGATCCAGCAGCAGATCTCGGTCGCTGGCGACGATTTGCGCCTCGTTGCAGGCAGAATTGATGGTCTGCGGCGTCCATTCGAGCCATCTTCGCCATCTTCGCCGTTCGCGGCGGCAGGTGTCGTGTGCACGGGCAAGAGGGATTCCTTACCATATTGGCGGTTTGTGATCGCGGAGCCTGTCTTGATGGGTTCTACGTGGCGTGATCGACGGGTCTTTCGTCGGGCTTGAGGTTGCGGAGACGTAGAGGGCGGCTGTCGAGTCGTTGTCGATGGATCGAGGGCGACTGTGTGGGGGGGCGAGATGCAGCGCAGTCCAAAAAATCGAAAGCCCTAAGAGCCCTGAAGCGAGAAATTCTTCGCTAGTGGTCAAACGTTCCGCCGTAGTCACGCGCCCGGGTCCGTGCGCCAGAGAGCTCGAAATGGAAAGAGTCGTCGAAGGAATTCGGCTCGATTCCTGATTGTTGTCCCTATTTCTGATGGCTTGGATCATTGTCTAAAACTGAACTCGGCTTCTAGATCATCATTCTTGTAACCTTCTTCCACCAACTTTCCGTTGACACATGCGCAGGTAGCGTTTGGAATGATCGGATCTTCCTGTGGCCACTGGGCTTCAGATGACTATCGCACCTCAATTGCAATAACTCGGAGTAGACCTACAATCCGAGTCATTATAACTTAACTACTGTCTCTAATAGTTTCTAGTAATAGCTGCTAGGACATCAGTACATGTATATCGATCCTTTTCTTAGAGCACGGGCCTGGAATAGCTGTTAATGGTCACCATTGTTGAGGAACGGCTTCCTTCAACTGACTGGAGTGGACAGAGACTCGCATGTATGAAACTGTATATGTCTCCATTGACTGCTACTGGATGATTTCCTCCATTTTAGTTGTTCGGAGCTTTGCTGTCCGCCCGAAGTGTCTGTAGTCTCCAAGGTGATGATAGTAGTCTCTCCGGTAATGTTCCGGTTGGTCGTTTATCTTTTGCTGCTGCCTTTTGATTGAAGACCGTGTAAACCATATTTCTCCGCGCCTTCAACTCAGACATTTGACCCCAGAGTCTCTCAAATACCCACTCGAAAGCGTTGCAAGTGACATTGACGAGGCATCTTGCCAATTTCATATCCAACCTACCCCTCCTTCCAGTCATGGCAGCTCCCATGGATGAACGCATTAATGTGCCCATCGACGATCCCAATGCGGACACCGAGTGGTACTATCACTTTCTTTCCTAAATCTCCGTCTGCCATACTCACAAAAGACCAAACAGGAACGACATCCTGCGAAAACACAAGATCATCCCTGAGAAGCCGCCATCCCCGACCCCGCAAATTGAAGAGGCCATCCTTCAAGCCCGCGCCCTCGCTCACGAGAACCGCCTAGAAGGCAAAGATCTCGACGAGCTCGATGAGCTGGAAGATGAAGAAGACGAAGCCTTCCTCGAGAAATACCGCCAGCAGCGCCTTAACGAGCTGAACTCACTGTCCAAGAAGGCTTTACACGGTACGGTGTACCCGGTATCGAAGCCCGACTATGCCCGAGAGATTACAGACGCCAGCAACACCAGCCCAGTCTTGTTGCTTCTTACGAGTACCTCGGAAATGAATGTGGAGAGCAGAGTGCTGGCAGAGCTGTGGCGTACGGCCGCGAGCGAGTACGGAGAGGTCAAATTTTGTGAGATGAGGGCGCAGATGGCAATTGAGGGCTATCCGGACAGGAATTGCCCGACGATTCTCATTTATCATAAGGGGGATATCGTGAAGCAGGTGGTCACACTAGCAATGATGGGGGGCGTGAGAGTTGGCATGAAGGAAATCGATGCATTGCTGATCGAGGTGGACGCTATCAAGCCCAACGATATGAGGGTAATGCGGAGGATGAGAGCCGCCGAAGAGGCAGAGGAGGAAGGGAAGCCTAGGGGTGGCATACGAGGTACAGCAAAACAGGCCAAGGTCGAGGAAGATGACGATGACTGGGACTGAGAGAGCCTTCGGCCTTAGGTGTTCATTGCGGAGAAGCTGGAAGTTCTTTAAGGATCTGGAAACAATCCATGAAAAGCTGGGCCGCTATTCGGGTATCTTCGGGTATCACTAACTAAACAAGAGCTTCTTACTGAGATGCCTCCTCCGTTCCCTCATCAGATAGCTTCGTAGGCCCACACGACCACGAGCACCCGCGCCTCATCAGTGGCACCAATGCCTCCCGCCGGGTCTCTATGTGCCTCAGGGGCGACGCAGCTCTTCCTAAGCCTCTTTTCTCTGGGACTTTCTCAATCTCCCACCACTCTATCCACTCCGTTCGGGGAAGAACAAATTGTTGCTTGCACACCGTGCAGCTTCGTCCTCCTGCACCCCTGACCTCATCTGCAAGCTCCAACAGGCTTACTAGATGTTCTGGATAGTCTTCCGCACACCATTTGATCATGCGAGGCAGTTCTGACTGCCGGGAACATTCTCGCAGAACCGACTCTACCAGAGATGGTACTCGAGACTCGTGACGACCTCTTCCGAGTGGTGGTATTGGGATATCATTGGGGGACGATATCGGAATTTTTGTTGAATGGGAAGGAGAAACGTTGGTACCTTGAGGTTTTTCATGAGGAAACTCGGGACCCTTTAATAAACGGCCATCAATACCGAAATACCTCACAGGTGACCTGTAGTGATATTGCAGATTCCACTCAGGCCGCCAGGGTTTTTGCTTTAGTCGTATGCTGTTTTCAACCGAATGAGGTTTGAACTTCCTTCCCAATCCAACACTTATCGATTGTTCCGCCGTGGGAATGTTCGCGTCGCTCGTAGGCTCTTCGGGCTCATAAAATGGGTTTGGGTGCATCGTAAGATGATGCAGGCGTCCAGCATCTGAGAAGAGATCGAGCAGCTCATATGGCAGGAAACGGAGCCGGTTATACGCAACATTCATCTCGACTAATTCGCGGAGATTGTTAATAGCTGGCGGAAGCTCTTGAAGTTTGTTATTGCGCAAACTTAAGACATTCAAATTTTCAAGCTTGAATAGCTCGCCGGGCAGATCTCGTAAGGCGTTCTGGGAGAGAAAGATTTTGAGTGCGGGCGTAAAGGGATGGAATAAGTCTCCTTCGGCGTCTATAGGCACGACTTTCGAAAAGGACGCCAAGGGTCGAATGGTTGCGTCTGAGAGATGATCGAGTCCTCTCGCGCTATTAGGGAATTAGCAAACACAATTTCGCAAATCGGGCACAGAAATAAACATACGAAATATCAATTATCTCTTCGCCAGTTTCCAAGCAGAGCTCAATTTTTTGTTGCGCAAGCTCTTCCCGTGTTGGATTTGGCCGGGTTTCCGAGAGAAAGCTTCTCAGGAGAGGCTTGTTCTGGGGTATCTTAATCGGGGATGGCGGATCCTGGGATTCAAAGGATTCGCTGATATCCGTTCCATCACTACCCATGAAAACACCGCTGTCCAGTTGCCTTACGAGCTTCCTCCTCCCTTTTTGCGAAGTCGCAGTCGTGGATGCATCGTCAGCGGGTTCTTGTCTGAACCAAGGACCGCGATACCTCTTCTTCTGGCGTCCAGACGTGTAATTATCGGCGGAAGGATCATCGTCACTCGAGAAGATAGGATCACTCGAGAAGGCTGGCGGTGACGATGATCCCAGGCGGGCTCGTTTTCGCAAAGGTAGAGGCTCGGGGATGGATTCAAGGGCCAAACGCGGCAATGACGGTTCGTCCGACATGGCGATAGTAGAGAAATTCCACCAATTGGCCGCGTAGTGGTGAAATAAGCATAAAAGATGTCCCTATGATTTTTTGATTGAGGCCAGCAGAGAGAAGGTGCCGTTCAATGGACAAAATCAGGAGCGGACTCGGGGATGGGGGGTCGCGTAGGATTGACGCGTTTATATAATAAGCACAGATTACCTACCGCCCCGCAGGAGAACGTGCGTCCATATGTAGATTTGAGCCGCTGCCGGAGCCAGGGCTTGATCCGAGCTTTCTATCTTTTCAAGTCAAGTTCAGAAACTACATACCTCAATACTAGGTACGCATTACACCAACAACCACCGCTCTCTGTCCGTCACTGGCTTGCCTATTTCGCTTGCCCAATTATATAGTGCAGATTTGCTCTGTGTGCGAGACGTCATTGGGCAACAACAAGTCCTTACACAAGCGACTACACGAGCGACTACATGACCCGACGCCGTACTGAATTGACAAAAGCCATCAGGTATTCATCTCTGCTCTGACAACACTTCCTGGTCGCTGCTGATGGCCCCTTCGACTCAGAGGAGAAACTGCCAGATACGGAATGGAGATAAATACATTCGGGGAAGGGCTTTGGGGACGAAGGGGATGAAGGGTACCTGGTTTGTTAGTATGGATCAAAGCAAGCCTGCGTACCTAGCTGCGTAGCGAAGATTAGTGTCTATTTGCTTCATCCTTTTCTGTCAGAGTAAAATTGTTATGTCTTGTTATTCTGGTTCAAATAAGGTCCGGAAGTGCCCACGGAGAAGACTTGTTTGTATTGTCACTGGCATCAAGTTTGCGGGGCTCATTTGTCAAACTATCCCTTGCTCAGGAACCGAATGTGGTATATGAGCTGAAGTCGCTTGAATACTGTGCCGTGGGAGTAGTAACGGCGGTCTGTTGCAAGGAGCGTATGAGCTGAACCGCCCGTTTTCTGTATGGCCTAGGCCCTGATCTGAGTAGGTACCTCAAGTTGAAAGAGCAGGACTGGGACTCAGTGAAGCGGCAAGACTATGGCCTGCTGCTGGCATCTTGTGGCCTTTAAGTGATGCACTAGTGCCCCTGAGCTTGTTGACACCGAAGCTCACCTTGCTTAGTCGGCGACGACGCTCCTCTGAAAAACAGCACCTCTCGGCCGTCCAAACAGCAAGCTCCGGTCTCGTATTATCACCATCATACGATGCCATACTGAGCCTCGGCTACTCGCTCCTTGTCCTTTGGAATTGTTTTCTTCGCTGTTCAAACACAATGACCTCGCAACAGTTGGCAGAATCAAACTCCAGGACAGGCAAGGGTAAGAATTGCCCAAGAATTGCCCCAAACCCACTCCCCTTCGCAGCTTCCCTTGATTCTAACAAAGGCTCAGCCGGGTATCACGACAAAGTTCGGCCGTCCTCTGCGTACAAGCACATCCAGACGATTGCTGCGCCAGCTCCCCAGCCGGGCAGACGAGAGCCACAGGGACCAGTGTTTACACACCAGTCGCTACAGAGCGAGGTCGACGCGAACCAGCTGCGAGCTGGATCGCGAGCGGCGTCCAAAGTAAGAGATCCGGGCGACAAAGGCCCAACTTTTGCTGGCGTAGTGAGTGCAGCCGTCATGGCAGCGCCAGCCAGGCAGCCCACCGAGCCGCCGCGGGCACCGAAACGGCGCTTGGGAGGGGTCACGGCTGCGTTCATTCAGAACCTGGCAAAACAGGAAGCAGCGCTGGGCGGACATGCAGCTGCCTCTGCTCCCGCTCCTGCCTCTGCTCCTGCTCCTGCCGCTGCTCCCGCTCCTGCTGCTGCTGAGGCTCCTACGTTCGGTCATCCTAAGATTAATAACCCGAAGCCAAAACGCTCGAAAAAATGGTTAAATGCGGACCATTTACTCGCCGATGACAACACTCCCATCCCCGTTTCCCCTCCCGCCCAGGCCAGTGCAGCTTCTGTAGCCAATTCTGTTGGTCCAGAGCCTGAAAGTACAAGCAGCCATTCTCCTGTTCTCAAGACGCCGACACAGGCTACCTTTGGCCTCGACCATTCTCCTGTACAGGACTCGACACTTCAGCACGAAGAATTGACTCCGTCCGCTGCTGCCGAGACCGCCTTCGCTCCGCCACACTCCGAGCCCGGCCACGAGGACCTCCAGCAGATCATGGATCGTATCAGCTCCTCCTTCGTCCGCCAGGAGGACCAGAACATGGCTCGCCTGGACGACCCTTTCGATACAGAGGACTGGGACCCGGATCTCCCTTCTACCAGAAACCCGGCCCATGATTCGCCCGAGCAGATGACTATTCCACCCGAGCCTCTCTCTTACACTACTGTAGGATCTCTTGTCAAATCCAACGACACTCCGCACTTCACTGCCCCTGTTCGTATCCAGCGCGAAGGCGCCGGCAGAAGGCCACCGCTGCCCATGATCTCAAGCCGTGGCCAGGATATGCCCGCCCTCTTACGCGCGTCCGCGTTGCAGGCCCATCAGCAGGTCAACCCACTCTTTGCTGCTCCCTCGTCGTCTCAGAGCACTGCTTCTTATGATTCAGAAAGTACAGCCGCGCCAAAGCCCTATTCTGATATGGTTCAACATCAAGATCAAGTGCTGCGCAGTCTCGAGGACTCCAAGTTGCAGTACAACGAACACCACGACAAGATGCTACGAAGCCTAGGTGTGTCCATACCGCAGCAACGCAATCCAAATGTCCCGTCGCCTGCAAGCAACGCCCCAATCAGACCTCCTGGGCTTCCAATCAATGAACCCGCTGCTCATGAGACTTATTTAGGCAACTTTGCCCAGTCCTCACAGATGTCACAAGTCGACCAAGCCGTGCAAGCTAAGAAAGAGAACAACACTGGCTCTGTGAATCCTCAAGGAGCTCTTGCAAGCATGGGCAACTTCCAGACGATCCAGCGCTTAGCCGCCTATGAAAATCCAAACCAAGCACATGCCAAGAATATGCTTGCTGAATATTCAGCGAACAGAGTTTCCAAACTCCATGATGCTGGAAGACAAGCATTTGGTGGTGCAGTGGAGCGGCCATACCAACATATGGGAGTAATGAACCAGCATCGGGGCAAGGATATGATTACGACCCTTGATGGTAGCGAAGCAGATGGAAGCAATACGGGCTCTTTGGATCTGGGTTTCTCGATGCCCACAAGTAGAGGCTCTAGGTCAGAAAACTCTGCACCAAACCCACTGTATCTCCCCCAGGCCAATACGACTGGCATGAGGGCTTCTGAGATTACCCACTCGAGTTACCTCCCCAGTTCGGGTCAATTCAACAGGTCTCAAGCCCAGATACAGACCCAGGCGCCCATACAAAACCGCTTACTACCATCACGCCCGGGTGTCCCCCAACCACTCATGGCCGGACCCCCAGGCCAGAGGCAGAGGGGTTCAGCAGGTAGTAGACCTGATCTCACCCGTTTACACTCGTGGGGACCTTCCGGTTCGAGCACGGCTGGCAGTCTACAATTCTCGGCAGTCCCTAGTGCTCCTGGAGCTCGAGCCCAGACTCAAGACGCTGCTTGGCCAAAATCACCTGCTCCTGCTCCCAGGTTCGCAGCTGAATCTAATATTATCGATACACTTCCACCCGACCGGGTTACCCAGTACTATCTGAATGGCTTCCCGACCGACATGACTGGTCGTTGGAAACCTGTCAACACTTTGCCTCACCCAACACTTCCAGGCTCGCAGAACGTTCCCGGTGCCTCGTTTGACCGAACGGCAGATTCGAATGAATCAAAGTTCCGCGGTTGGTTCTACGGTGGTGTACGGAACGCAGACAAGACTATCGATGATCACATCCAGGACATGGAAGAGAGACAGAATGCGCGACTCAGCGGTGTTCTCTATGAGCCTAAGCAGCCAATGGATCAAGGAAGCTCGCCTCCTCTGACTATGGAACAGCTCAATGCTATGACGACCGAACAATGTATCGAACCGCTCATGTCAAGCCTCTTCGGCACTCTGCTCGCGTACACAGAGCAAGGCGATGGACCCGACAACCGACGTGCACTGAGCAGGTTCACTCCTGCGCCAGCGTGGGCCGTTGACAAAAGCGAAGAAGGAAACAAAAGCTTCTTTGGCGAGGATTGGGGACCGGCGCCAAAGCGACTCGCACGTGACTCGCGCTATCAGCCTGGTTTCCACAATCCGAGCTCGACTCTCTGGGAGGCCGAGGAAAGGACGCAGCAAGGAAGGCATGGTTTCCAGCACAGGGCCTTAGAGCGGAGGTACTAGTCTATCCCACCGCATGCTGTCGCGCTTACGGCTAGGTGGCCAATTGCTCAGCAGTCTCAACAGGAGGGGCTAGACGATATCTGTCTAGACCTGCTGGTATCGCTCGCTGAAGCATGCCCCCCGTCATAATTCACTAATAGAGCCTCGCCGACTGAACGACAAACAAGATCACATATCCATTGAGGGGAAGACGAAAACAAGACTGTATGAGAACAGCATCCAAGATTCCTGGGTGTAAAATCATCTGACTGGCGGTCTTTGTTTTGGCCGCGGCGTTCTCGTCTTAGGGTTGCGGCATCTTGTTGATACCTCTTCTTGCTGGACCGCATGCGAAATTGGCGTTGGAGATGTATGCCCTTTCTTTTGCGCTCCTGTTGCTGCTTCTCAACGTATTTGATTTCTTTCCTATCTTCCGCTCTGCGAGAATGGACGGTGGCGTTGGGTGGCTACTTGGCTCGCACTCCGTTTGCTGGGAAGTAGGGAGGAAGCGTATGCCATGAGGCAAAGATGTTCGGTTAAGGATGTATCATACCGTATGAATTGGACACTCAAGCTACCTGTCCTAGCATGAATTGTGACTCGAAGTGGGTGGATCCGTTCTGTAGATCCGTAAATTTGTAAAGTCGCCCTTAAGTAGCCGAAAGATTCATCGGACAAGGTCCCAGAACTTGGAATTTGAAGCGACCATACTATACTCACTCACCAGGAGGACCAGGAGAATATATGTTATTCATGGGGTATATTGTGAAACGACTGGGTATCTTTAGCCTAATTAGGAGTCTCCTAGACTCCTACCCGAGACGCCGTGACTGACCAATCACTAGTAGAAAAGCGACTGCAATGCCTATATTCGTGAAGAATCCAGAGATGGGAGAGAAAGAGCCGCCAGCCCGAGAGCCCCTGCAGTTATCATCCGAAAGCCCCGAGTCCAAGATAAGTCCCAACCGTCAAATCGTATCTCACCTTCTTCGAATCGTCACAAGGGCGTATAACCTGCCTCGCGTTTGGCCATCCATACCATGCCACTAAGGCTCTCAGAGACATACTCTCATAACAGGGGGAGCGTGCCTATCTTCTCCGCCTCGCATCTATTTCTTCGACAACCTTCAACAACTTCTCCGCTGCTTTCCTCTCACCCTTCTCCATTCCACCGTTGAAAAATTTCGGCAACACCCTCTCCGCATTCGCATGATCAGCCGCAAAGC
Organism: Cyclaneusma minus; assembly: GCA_037179335.1. NCBI lineage: Eukaryota > Fungi > Ascomycota > Leotiomycetes > Marthamycetales > Marthamycetaceae > Cyclaneusma > Cyclaneusma minus. The sequence goes on from JAKZHN010000016.1 coordinate 814,358, forward strand.
CAACCTTGACATCCCGACCCAGCCTGTCTCTACTAATCTTCACAGCCTCTTCAAGCATTTCCGTGCCGACTCCTTTCCCCCTAAACCGCAAGCGTACAGTCCAAGCTCTGATCAGGCCCGAACCGCCGCGCCCGTTGCTCCCGTTCGAGCCCTTCCGGCGAGAAGTACCCTTACTTGACTTTGACGAAGACATGACGGGCTGAAGACGAAGGACTAAAGCTCCTATGATTTCTTCGCCGAATTTGCTCATAATCACGGTATCTTGGACAGACGAGTCCGGCGGGTCGAGGAAGGCAAAATGAATGGATTCGGCCTGCGATAGGTAGGGAGAAGTGGCATAGCGGACAGCTGACAGAAGAGCCATAGTGAGCCCCAAGATGGTAGATATTAGGAGACCGGCGCCGAGTTCGCTAGTGTACAAAAACTTGTAGATTATGCCGATTAGAGCGACATAGACGGCGATAGATGTAGGGTGGAAAATGGCGGCACGGGAAGAGGTTTGCCGCTGTTGGGCAATGGAATCGGCAATGAGCTTCAGGGCTTTGGTCTGTTCTTCCTCGCTCGTGGTGATGTAGGTAGTAAGTGGTGGAATGCCGCTCAAGGGAGCGTCGAGGTTCGTGGAAGCAGTCTCGGAGGGGCTGGAGAGAGCCTGAAAGGCCGGAGGAGTGGAGAGATTGGTCGACATGGTAGAATTGAGGGCAGGGCTTGCGGGAGGTGGGAGGACGAGATTTGCGCGGAGGAAGGTGAAGAAGGCTACGTCGTTGTCGAGGAGTTATTGTCAGCTCTAGTTTACCGCTGCCGCATGTGACGCCGCTACAGACTGGATGAGGGGTGCACTAAGAAGCTGCCTAGGGACTTGTCTAGCAGCTGGAGAGAAGAAAGGAGAAGAAGCTCGCAATTGCAAACAAGATGCAGCATCATCGACCGAGCTTCGACTTACCAGCTGAGGTCCTGAAGCCCGGCACGGCATTCAAGCCATCCTTGACAGTATTGAAGGCCGAGCCGCGGAGGTCTAGCTCTCTCGCGGTGGCAGGCACGTGTCTATTCATAGGTAGTAACGGTGGCTCATGGCCCCAACGGAACGGTGGACAAGATTGGCGGCAGCACCTCCTTGCAAGATGCGGCGACCATCGCCATCACCGGACGCCGCATTCTTATATCAAAGAGCAGAGGGTTCAATCAGCACGTGAAGAGATAAGAGGGGCCCTTGGCACGGGAAGTGGAGATAAGGATGAAACAGACAATTTGCCTTCTCTGGGGATCTTCTGCGGCGCTGCACGTACATAGGGGAAGCTTGTGCCGCTGCACTGTGAGCGAGCCTGGAAAGCCGTCGATGATGCGCCCAAGGACCGAGGCAGCTTGACGCGGCCACGATCGGCGTGGTTGGCTTTTCGAACAACATACGATAAGAATGTTCCTTCAACCTTGTCTTCCCCCATGGCTTGGCAAAGGCTTGATTTGAAGCCATGTATGTTTCAATGCTGCACGCAACGCTCAGCACTGACTCGTGTGGGCACATAGGGCTTTGCGAGATCCTGAAGGTCGAGAGTCTTGACTATGTGATGGCTCTTGAGGATTGAAGGTGACTGCTGCATCGAACACCAGTCATTATTTAATTTGTTCTACACGGGCTACTATGCAGAAGACTACTGACATTTGCCTAGAATTTATCTGTCTGGCAGTCCCTTTACGGTAAGGCGGTCTGGGCTCAGCCTCGCTCTCAGCCTGTGGCTCCAACCTACAATCTCGCAGCCTTTCTCTTCTCCCTCTTTCAATTTTCATTCACACTCTCCCACTCCTCTCGCCTCGCCGCAACCTCTCCTCTCCTCTCCTCTCCTCTCCTCTTCTCTCCTCTCGCCAAATCAACTGAATTCTTCCTGTCCATCATTTCTGCATTCTGCATTCTGTGACGTGCATCCATTCTCCACTAGACCGTGCTCTCGACATTTTCTTCTGATCTCTACTGAACACCGTGGAAGTTCGTTTCTTACTGCTGCAGGGACTAGTGTCTCCCTTCACCATCATGGCTCGTGGACCAGAGCAGTCGATTTCCCGTGACCCAAGCATCCTGTCCCCAGAGCAAGTGCGGGAGCTCGCCGCGAAGATCCAAAGACCCTTCGGTCAAATACGTTCATCCCATGGCCGTGTTCCGCCAAAGAACAATGTGGCCACTAGCAATCCAGCTTTGGCTAGACAAGCCTTGTCACAGATTCCACCGGGTACTCCAAGGCTTCAATCTCATACTACCGCGAGCTCTTTCCGCCTCAAATCCTCCAAGGCTGCTTCATCCTGTGGAAGCAGGGCGGCATCTCTCTTGGAGACAATGTCGGTAGCCGAGACGATGGACACTGTCTTCATCCATGACCCGACGTTCTATGGAAGTGATGATCAGGCCAGTGATGACGAGACTACTAACGTGGAAATTATGAGGAGACAGTTGCGTAAACTGCGCAGTGACAGCGACGCTTCTACTACTACCTCCAACGGAAAGGGATCCATGATTTTGCCCAGTGGAGCGAGCCGTCCTAGGAGAGCAGGTTCTCAGGTCAGGTAAGTCGAGATCTCTGACCGTCGGGTTATTCTGTCTATTTTATTCCATGATCTCTCCATTCTACTGTTCGCTTCCATTTAAATCTACCAGCATGTTCAGTCGCACCACTTGCTACGATATCCTCAGAGTGCATTATGCCCGGCACCCAACTTTGCTCAACCCTGCTACCAAGCCCCGTTCTGTTCCGTTGTCAAGCTCTTACTAAAGCTTGCGAGAACTAAAGTGCGAGTAGTGAACCTCTTGACCCACTGGACCGCGAAATCCTCGCATTAAGCAACAGCCCGCATGGTGTCGAAGACGAGTACAGCTCACCTAAAGGCTACGAAGTTCCTTGGAGCCAAGAATCAGCGGGACCTCAATCAGCTCAACAATCTGCGTTACTCACAGCCGGCACGGGACTGTTCAAAAAACGGGCGAAGAATGCCGGAAACGCTAAGCGTCCTGTATCTGGTGAAAGCTGGAATCCTGGGGATGATGCGCACTACTCCGCCGGAGCTTCACCAAACAAGCTTCGACGACCCAGAAAGGGTCCCTTGGAGACTCGAGAACAGTTCATCGCACAGCAGTCCTTGGGAGCGTCCAAGGGCAAAACTTCTACAGCTGAGATTCCGGCCAATGTCGCGAATAACGCCTCTCGATCGGTTTCCCACCGGAAGACGATCAGAAGTTACAGCAAGAAACAGAAGAGCCGATCCCGAGCAGCGCGGAGAATGCCTACCGGTCATGAGCTTACCATGTTGCCCTCTGAATTGATAGTCCAGAGGAATCCCTTTCCTGGTAAGTCACTCGCATTCATTTTGCAAGTTCAAGCTACCCCTTTATAAAATTCGATGCTTTCATAGTGGGGAGCCTCAATTATACGTTGTAGCTTATATGTATTCACTAGACGTCGATGCGGCTGAGGTGCAAAGTGAGCCGGAGAAGGTGGAGCATTCCAGCCCTGCCCCTAAAGAGATATCCGTGGAGAGAGTTCCATCAAAGCTTGCTGGCCAGAAGGCATTGAAAGAAAAGACCGGGAAGAGGAAGAAGCCCATCTTGCAGATGAGACACAGTATACGGATGGTCAGCCACAAGACTTGGAGGCTCTCCTGCTACAAGTTCCCTCGGCAAGCCGGAGTATCATCTCAGAAAGAAGTGGAGCTTGCAAGCTGGCAGACCCGTCATGACGGCTTTACCGTCGATGAGCTGAAGCCCACTGCTCCGCCGCTGATCCAACTTGGGGCGAAACGACAAGTCAATCGCGTACCATCAACGGTTTTTCCCCGCTTCGGCCGGCTGGAGCTCGTCAGCTCGGATGAGATAGACAAGCTGAATGGATCCTCGAACGACGAGAACCCCAGTGATACCAGTTATGATGCTCCAAATGACTCTCACACTGCTGGTAACGACCTCCTTCCCGATCCGCTCAGTAGGAGCCCAGTTCATGAACCTCAAGAGGCTCCGAGTCAGAACATTCAACTGAGTGAAATCGTGGACGGCGGAACACAAGCTGCGAAAGAAAGCGATGGTACAAAACGACGAGTCACATTCAATGCCAGCGAACATGTTATGCAATTCGACAAAAGTCGACAAGTGCGGCAGCTGTTGACGCCAAGTAAGGTCGGCAATGGAAGTGAGGTTGATGAAGAGCCGTACGCAGAAGCTGATAATGTGAGCCGGGAGAATGAACCGCGCCAAGAAGATCCAAGGGAGGAGACGGCCAGACCCGATGCCATCGTACAAATAGGCGACGATGAAGACACAAATCCTCTTCGATTCAAGCCCCATGCCAACTTTCTACGTATCAGACATATTAAGCAACCGGCGGGTGGGTCTTTCAGAGGCGAAGGAGTCCAGGCGACCCTCGACGACACGAATCTGGATGACCAAGGCTACCGCACCACCTATGGGGGTGGCTTTGTTCCGGTCACTAGGTCCCGAGGCACGAGTTTCAAATCTGCTGGAACCAGCCGTCAGGCCCCACGAAGCACTTCTCGAGCGGGTAGTCAAGAAATACCTTGGCAACCTCGTCGTCCATCTATGCGCGGGCCACTCATAGAAGTTTCTGAGAGCATCGAAGCATCTGTCGGTATCAGCAGTGAGCAGCCGAAGCGTAAACCTTCCTCCCACAATAGGAGGAAATATTCTTCAAACAGCGGAGTTCGACGTGGAAGCTCGCTTCCCAACTCTAGGAGAGTTGATTTACAAGCGTATACCGAAGATGAAGGCGAAGATGTGGAAGTCTCAGGATCGGAGATGGCACAGCTTGAGAAAGACCCACAAGGTCGGCTCGGCTCTCAGCCTCCAGATAGCCCCTCGCCACACTCTCACATCGGCATGCATGGCAGTTCTCAGAGTCAAAGCCTAGAAGCCTCTCGAATGAGCTCTGTGCAACGTCCCAAATCCGACCGTTTCGTGATCTCAGAGCGCGCCATGGAGTTTTTTGAAACCGCAGAAGAGCGTCTTCAGCAAGACAGCACTTTTCAGGAGTCTGCCCAATTTCTACGACAGCGTGTGGCCTCGATGCCGCCGCATTTCTCCGACTCCGAATACAATATGGCCAATACGTTGTCTCGGACCATTCAACTGTTTAGAGAGAACGATGCTGCTTCTCCAAGAGTGCGAGCACAGGCATCCCCGTCCCAGGGAACGCCATCTGTGAGCACATCGCCGACCACGAAGGGTAGTAGTACAGGCTCCGCGAACCTAGCAGACGTCACCAAGCCGGAGACCAAGGTCGCTGAGGCTGTGGCGGGCGATGTTGTAGGAGGACAGGGTAGGATCAGGAAGCTGTCTGTGAAGCCACCGTTCCTGCCATTGCTGTAGATGAACGAAGGTGTTGATGGAGGAAGGCTCGAGATGCCAGGCGAATAGGACGTGAGCAGAGAACGCGCGATGGAACACAAAGGACGAGATTTTGCTGGAGCTGACTGACGAACGTTCTCGATATTTTTGGGGAGTCTTGCTTTTCTAGAATGCTTCATCATTGGTAATTATTAGCACTGACAACTCGTCTTAGCTCGGCGTATAGATGGAAGGCAGGAAGACATCTTAGCTGTGGGAAAAAAGTCATTTCAGGCGATTGGCCGGTCGAGTTACACAACAGAGCTGGGAAAACAGATAGCTTGCAAGTTGCAATATATGCTCCATCAAGGGCACATGGGTGTCTGGGTCCAATCATTGAGAACGTGACAAGAGAAAAAGCCAGCATACCCTTCTCAAGTAATGAGAGTCTTGAGGGAGTATCGAATAATCTGACTTAAATCCCAAGAGCTGGGATGAATGATGGTAAGATCGCCCAGGGCTCCCGACTCCAAGTCCATGTTGAGATAACGTGAGCAAGTAGATCAGGGGTGGGCAGACTTTTTTCGTTTAACTGTACATTATCTGGTCTGTAGCTCGACACTATCCTGTAATTCTTCATGTACATCCAGAATCCCATCCGACTGTCCCAGCCCCCCGTATGATCTTGAGCCTCTTCCCATTTCTGCTCCTCCAATCCTTATCCTACCTCCACTCATTGCACTGATCTTGTCCGAGACCCACGAACTCACGCCCCTTAGTAGGCCCCACAGTCTCTCCTCGGTTTCGTTAGCTCTTCCCCTCGCATCCCCGTCTCTCACATTCTCAGCAGCCTCGACTTTGAACTGATACTTCAACACGTCCTTGACCGTAACTAACCCCGCCAGTCGCCCATGGTATTCGATTAGAATGACTCTGGGCCCAATCTTACGGAACAGCTCCATGACGGTCTCCAATGGTAGTCGCGGGTGCACCGTCACGGGGACTTGGTCGATGAAGCGCGAGAGATCGAGGGGACTGGAAGCCATCGAATCAAAGGTGGTGGGTGCGTTGACGCCTGTCGATGATCCAAAGGACACGGACGAAGCGGTGGCTGTTAGGGGCGTAAAATAGCATTTCGCACTCCCTGAGACCTGGCGATCGCGCTTCATCCTTGCGATCGCGTAACGAAGTTCCGTAGAGCCTATATAGCCTACCAGAATCTTACTCGTAGCGCCTTCAACGATAGGGAAGCCCTGATACTTATCGCCAATAAGTAGCTGTTCGATATCTCGGAGTTTCATGCCGGTGGCAGTCAGAAAGATCACATTGGAGGTCATAACGGCAGATACCGAGACGCCGAAGGTGTGCTCCTCTTTATTATCCAGGAAAGGAAAGCCTGAGAACCAGATCATACGGTCGGCGATGCCGCCTTTGCCGAAGAGCTCAGAGACGGCTTTCGTGACGCCGACGACAATCATGGTGGGCAGAATGTAGGTCAAGGCGCCGGTGAGCTCGAACATGATGACAACGACAGACACGGTGATGTGCATGATGCCGGAGAGGGCAGCAGCTGCGCCAAGGAAGGCGTAGGTGCCTGGTGTGATGCAGGGTACATCGGGTTCGCAGGCCGAGAAGAAGACGGAGGCGGGATAGGCTTCGTGGAGGGCTTGAACGAGGATGCCGACTGTGCGGCCGAAGGATGCGCCGATTGCCATGGACGGAACGAAAATACCTGCGGGCACCTTGCAGCCATAGGAGATGATGACGAGGAAGATGCGTAGAACTGTTGCAATTAACAAGGAGGTGACCATCCGCCAGCGGTTCTGGGCGTCGCAGATACCGTTGTAGTCTTCTGCGCCCTCGCATTCGAGGAACAGGATTTCCATGCTCTCCGTCATGTCGATCCGAAGAAATTTATTGGGATAGCAGATGATGGCGGTTGCAAAGGCAAGAAAGGTGGCCTCCAGAATAGCGTATTTGGTGAGATACTTTTTGCGGAAAGCTTGGGCGCGGAGATTCCACTTAATAACAAAGGCGCCGTAGAGGCCCCCGAAGATGCCAATGATGATGTAGAAGAGAACTTCGAAAAAATGCCATGATCGATCATAGTGAACCTGAAACATGACCAGCTGCCCGGTTCTGAACGGGTTCATGGCAGTAATGACTGCGGTAGCGACAAGAGCACAGAAATAGCTGCGTAACATGGTCTTCAGAGGGAAGTAGGACGACATCTCCTCCAGGGAAAAGAGGACACCGCCAATGGGGCTACCAAAGGCCACAGCAACACCTGCTGCTGCGCACGCACTCAGAATCTCGCGGGTCTTTGAGGCACTACTCCGATACTTCGAAAAGAGCCTGGAGATGACATTGCCCGTACAGACAGCATAGTGAACGCTTGGTCCCTCCTTTCCTACCGACAGACCGGATCCAATTGCGAGAGGCAGGGCAATGGATTTGATGAGCAAAGTCCAGGCCCCGAGAAAATCTTTCATGACAAAACCAGCGATAATGCATTTGATCTCGGATATTCCGGACCCTGCCGCGTATGGGGCAAATGACTTGACGAGCCTAGCAGCGGTAAATGCTAGAATTGTCTAGAAAGGCGCATAAGTAGGAGCTGGGCCTCGCATGGGACAGATACTTACGGCGACGAGGACATAGAAAATGTAGTTCACCAGAGTCAGCGATGTCCAGGTATGCCAGTCATCGCAGCCATTGGACTCTCCCCAGCAGCAAAACTGCTCATTGAGATAGAAGGCTTTGGTGCAATATCCAGTTTTGAGATCTGACAGCCACTCTGTGATGATGTTGAGGAAGGCAGCGTTAACACCAATGGCGGCGCCAATCAGCGTCACAACAATCCAGGCCTGCCCAGCTTCGTAGGCCTGCTTGAGCTTATATCGCCAGCCAGCCCTGCCACCGGCCTCGAAGCTGCCAGCATTTTGTCTCCGGCGGGCCTTCCGTCTCAACTGTTCTCGCGTGGCGTCTTGGACCCAATCTAGGGGGAAGGACAGGTGTCAGTTAGGTTGGGGTGCTTGCGACAGCTCGAGACGGTACCTATGGTGGTGAAGTCCTCATATCTCTTGATCTCGGCGATCTCCTCGTTTATTTGGTGGTCTTGGTTCGGGGCAACAGCGGCGTCCCCTTGCTCTACCACAGAGGGAGCAATGGACAGCCTCGGGAGCGGAGCTTGCACCGATCGCGAGGAAGCGCGAGAGGTCATGGCCTCCAAATAATCGGCCTTCTCATCCTACATGTAGTAATGCGCTGGATGGTGGGAACGAGGAAGCAATCGCTCTTCCCCGGAGGTACTCTAGACAAAGCGATAACAGACAGCTCCATCACACCGCCTGCCCCTTTTGGACTAAATGCTTAATTGATATGCCGCGTGGCCGCGTCGAGAGTACTACTCTACGAGGCCCAGCTCTCTGCTTCACCAAATTCACCAAACTTGCGAGCTGATGCCCTCCGTCTCGACAAACTTCCCGACTCTTCACCACTAATTGTCCAGCACCCGCCATCCCAAATCGAGGATTCCACCAACTCCCCCACTAACTCCTGCCACCATCCACCACTGTCACCATGCCCTACAACACCACCGCCATCCCTCCGCGCAAGGAGATCACAGGCCAGACCCAGCTTCCACGTACGCTCCGCCCACATTTCATCTTCACCCTACCAAACTAACTGCCCGCAGTCGCGCGCGTCAAGAAAATCATCTCCCTCGACAGCGACATCGCCATGTGCTCTAACAACGCCGCCTTTGTAATAACCGTCGCCACCGAGCTCTTCATCCAATACCTGTCCGAAGCTGGTCATAACGTCGTGAAGTCCGAGCGCAAGCCGCGCAAGAACATCCAATATCGTGACCTCGCGACCGCTATTGCACGCGCCGACAATCTGGAGTTCCTGGGCGATGTTGTGCCGAAGACGATGACTTACAAGCAAGTGAAGGAGAAGCAAGCTACTAGTGGCAAAGCACGCAAGGCACAGGACGGTGCTGCTGTGGAGACCGGCCAGACGAGGCTGGATGAGCTTACGGGTGGCCGGAGGCGGGAGAGTGGCCTTGCTGTGGGTGGGGAGGGACGTGGAGCGGCTGGAAATGGAAATGCGAACGGCGCGAGAGAGGATGATGGGGAGGATATGGAAGAGGATGAGAATCCGAATGCGCAGATTGCGATGGAGCTTCGCCAGACAAGGCCGAGTAATGGTGCTGCACATGCTGCGAATGCCTCGAATGAAGGAGATGGCGATGTTGAGATGACCTGAGCTTGCTCCTACTGCTCAGAAGGCCCAAGAAATCAATAAACTAACTCATGTAGACCCACTCGGTCGTGCAATTGCTGTTGTGAACCGGAAAAGCCCATGTATCTGCATTTGGGGGATATCGCGCCATCTATCTTTCATCTGAGAGCCCATTGACGCCCCCAACAAAAGCTTTTTTACCTGCCACAGCCTTTAACACCATCGGTATGCAGAGTATCGTCCCCCATTATTCGCGCCCATCTACTCTTCCATTGCATCCCCAACAACACCACCCGGCACCCTGCCCTCATTGAGCTCTCTCTCCAGCCTGATAATCTCCTGGAGACTCTTCGCACCCCTGATCATCTCCTCAACCCTCTTCCTCTCCTTCTCCGTCAACTTCACCCTGTAATTTTTGCCTCCCTCTGCTGTCTTCGCCTGCCCATTAGCTGTGCTCGGCGCATCAAACGTCCTACTCTTGACACCCATGATCTTCGACGCCAACTCCGAGGGCTCAGTATGCGTGCTAAACAGCACTTGTGCCTTCTCACGCTCCCCTAGACGCACCTTCGCAAAATCGAAGAAGCGGAGTGCAGGGCAGCGCCAGATGATGTAGAGCCGGTAGTGCTATCCAAACCATTAGCATCGTACTCACAAACCCAGGCACTCTTCTAGCAATGCCCAGCACAATAGACTAGAGTTGAACGTACCTCTTTGCGCACAACAGGGTTCTCGAGCAGCACCAAGGTCGTGAGTTTCGGGAACGAGCCCAGTACATCCAAGTCTGCAAGTTCCTTGAAGTTGTTCCCCGTCAACACAAGCGTCGTCAGGTTCGGCAGGCTCTGCGCCAGTGTGCTCTGGATACTCGAGACGCGGTTTCTTGCCAGCAGAAGGCTCTGCAATCGTGGAGAAAGCGGGAAGTTTCCGAGGAGCTGGATATCGTTGTCGGTGAAGTCAATCGCATCTTGCGGCTGCATGGATTCAGTCGTTAGCATTTTGTGCTGGGGCTCGAAAGCCGGACCGCGGGGAAAGAGAGGAGGGACGTACACCAGCAACGCCCAGGTTCTCAATGGCTGGAATCTTATGGCCTAAGGATTGCGCACAAATCGCTATCAACGCAGCTCTTGACACTCAAAGTGTAGTATTCTGTTCTTTTCAGCGTACATACCTCGCAGATCCAGCTCGCGCTGCTTCAGCGGGTTGAGGTAGGACAGGGACGATTGGATGAGCTCGGTCGTGAGCCGCATGGTGTATGGTTGGGGGAAGGGGCGGTCGGTAGTAGTTTGGCAGTAGCGACTGGACGGCTTTGTGGTGAAGAGGAGCCGTGGGGTTTCTTAATTTCAAATTTGGGCGCGTTGGAGGACTTGGAAGTTCAATTACTGGACGAGGCTGAAAGTCGTCAATCCATGAGGCTCAAGATCCGCGCTAACGGCACTTGCGCCAACGGCGTTGAGCACGAGACCAAACTTCGCTCGTGCTAACAATTCCGCCTATGACCGACTTCGAGGAATCCTAATTTTGAAGATCGTACCCAGACAAGTACTAGAAGTCCTCCCAATCATTGAAAATATCTTCATCCTCGAAACCAATTACACTTTACTAGGAACTAAACAGACACGCGTTGTCACCGCCCGCGAGCTACATGCCCTCGCCAAACCGCAGTGCAGCCACTGGATATGCTGCTTTATACCTTTAATCGTTCAATGGATAGCTTCGTTTCGTGTTTATAAGTTGGTAAAACTGATCCCCAGTAGCTCCATCACCTGGTTGATACACTTATCCTATGGCTATCATAGCTCCACTGATCTATCCATCGTGTCCAGCCAAGTATCTTCAATCCTCGTCTGTCGTCTACTAATTCTGAGCAACTCTCGTCAAAAACGTGTAACAGTGACTGCCGCCTGCAGCACCTATATCTATGCACGAAGCCAAAGGCTATCCACCCCGAGAACGATAACACCAAACAAACACCGTCGCTCCATTAATAGAGAGCCCGAGAGCCCGAGAGAACAGTATGCAACGCAGGAGCAATGGTTATGTTAGACTTCGCGAGTCGTGGAAATCGTACAGCTCTAGAACTTGCGAAGCGTAAATCGATAAGCATGGAAAGAAGCGGCTTGCTGGTGGCAATATTACGAACTTTTAGAGGCTTGCGTGTTGGCATGCTCGGAGACTAGTCTTGTCGGGAGACTCTGCAGGGACGGAATAGCTGGATCGTGCGCGCCGGACGATGGAAGGGTATAAGAAGCTGGAAGTCGAAACATTATGGACCTAAACGCCTCTGCTACTGTAAAAACGCCTATCGTAAAACCGTGGGTCGGTGTTGATCGATCGGAGAGCGTGGCTAGACACATCGAACTAGCTCAAGGGCGCGCTCGAGCCGGTTTCCGTCGAGCCATCTCCCTCAATAGTTTTCCGCCAGTGCTCCGGTAGACAGACACAAACCAAGGGGAAAGCCTTGATCTCTCCACTACCTCCTGCTGGGCTTTCGTCGCGATGATGGGATACACCGCTGTCACGCTGCGGATTGTGACGTGCATCCCAATCCTCTGCACGTTCAGGTATCAAGACACCCGTCGCCCATCCATCATCCCAGATGCCAACAACTTTGATCATATCTCCACGTTCGAGAGTAAACTCGTCCCCTGCCCGTGGTTGGTACGCCCAAAGAGTTGCAACTTTGTCACCCGGCTTGATCTCATCCTGGGAGTAGTAATCCTTGAAAGCACTGAGTTGCTCCGACTGCTGGCTGCCAATACCGACCGGGGACGACATTTCGCCATTACTCGGAGAGCTGGGGTCATCCATGCCAAGCATCGAGTTGCTCGATAAGGACCCAGTGCGCCGACCGGCAGCTGGTGCACGCAAAGCGTCAATGCGAGCATCTCGTTCGGGGCTTTCACCGTAGCCATTCGATGCAGATTGTCCCCTCCTACGACCAGCGGCATAGCCAGCAGCGCCCGCAGCAGCACCTGTAGCGAATATTCCTTCCCCGCGAGGAGGCGAATCTCCGGAATGTCCCTCGAGAGCGGACATCCGCGCAATGCGGCCTCCTGGGAGGACCTCGTATCCCTCGGGCGTCCGATTTGTCACGGGATTATATGCCATCCCCTGCTGAGCTGTACTTGCATTCCTAGATGGTTGTGGCTGGTTGAATATGCTGCCCTGCTGACTGCCTTTTCGTCTTCGTATGCACGCAATCAAGAAGAATAGTAGGCCTGCGAGCAGTGCTGCGCCCACGATGGAACCAATAACAATCCCTGCTATCGCTCCGCCAGAAAGACCGCCACCAGAACTTGGTGCAGCGGCAGCAGAAGTACTGGCCGAAGTTGGAGTAGTACTGGCGGTTGCTGTTGCAGTGGTCAAATTGACAGTACTGGTAATCGATGGTAGAACAACGTTCTGACAGATCTCGTCGGCATTCGAATTGTAGCAACAAGTATCGGTCGAGTTCTGCCCCCCCGCAGCACAATACGAGCAGAGCCCAATAGTACTGTTTCCATAACCACAATTGTCTGGTTCGTTTTGCGCTCCGTCAATGCAGCCTCCAGATAGCGAGTCCACGGGTAGAGAGCAAACAGTAAAATCGGCTCGTATTTGGGATTCTGTGTTGTTAGTGTCAGGATTTGAGCACAAAGAATCGTCCGCCACAATGTAAGCTTCACTTTCCGCTTGTTCAGCCTGTAGTTCGGTCAGCCCCGAGATAGAACCACGACTCGAATGTAGTAAAACTCACGCAAGTATCGGCACAGACGGGGGTAGATTGCGAGCTGGTCAGTCCGCAAGGAGTTCTCGAGTTTTGGACGATGGCATTACAAATTACGGTGGTTGTGTAGCGAGCGTAGAGTTGCGTGGTGTTTGTGAGGTCGATGTTCTGGCATCCGAAAAGCGTTTCGAACCTGGTCTGCGATCAGAAAACATCCGGATTTATTCCTGCGCAAAACCTACTTTGTCTGGACATATGACGTCGAAATATACGAGCTCAGCTGCTCGTCGAAGCTTTCTGTGCTCGAGACATAGGCGAGGAATGGACTGCAGCAGTTATGGTCAGCACGTGGCATGCCAATGGCTGGGGTAATGCATACAAAAGGCCGACCAATGTATCGTCAGTGGAGATGGAGGAGGCATTGAAGGCGGGACACAGCGTTGAGCTGGAAAGAGAAATGCAATCCTGTGCCATCGCCATTGGCGATAATGCGAGTATGGAAGCCAAGGCAGCGCTCTTGCTCATGCCTCCCATTCTGCGCGTCGACCTGGCGGGCTTAGTGTTGCCTGTACGGCACATTGGCGTCTGGTCCTGAACAGGCGTCATCCGGGTCCAATTGCGAGCTTCTGCCTGGCTATCGTTTACTGCATGGCGAAGACGCGACATTCCCGTTCTTCGCTGTGTTCCCACACCGTCCACCTAGTTGACTGGCGATAGCAGTGCCGCGCTTACAGCATCAGCGGTCTTGGGGTCGATCGGTCGCCGTCGTGTGCTGCGGTCGTCGTCGCGGCTGGAAGCAGTCCAGTTAGGCAAAGATAGTCCTCGTCAATTAACCAAAAAGGGCCCAGTCGGCAGGGGCGGGCGCAAGAGACAAGCGAAAGGGGTCAAAAGAGCGACGCGGTTGGAGCGAATGAGCGTGGGGAGCGAGAGGAGTCCGACGGGTTGCCTCACGATCAACACTTGCCGTGCAAGAGCAGTCGAGGGCGGGCGGCGGCGGCTGGCAAGAGGGAAGGTGTTTCTCTGGGCCGGAGGAAAACAACGGCTCTGGGGAGGCTTGATTCCACTCACTCGGACCCGCTTTGGAGTCTGGTCGGTGGCTCCCCAGCACGGCCAAGAAGGCACTAGGAAGGCAGCGGTCGACAACGGTCGTCGAGCTTTCGAGTAGTGCACGCGGGCTCCAACTGATGCGACGCTTCGATATCCAGCGCGGTCGCTGCTCGTATATTCGCCCAAATTATTCTGGTCTGGATCCGGGACTTTGGTTTCACCAGCGGCCCAGTGCAGGCCAATTTGAGTTCGCTGAGGAGCGGATTGGATTCCAGAAATGCGACGCTGCTACCATTGGCCGAGCCTGGCGCCGCCGAATGGAGACGGGAAATTACATGTAGATGTGAAGGCTGGTGCAGCTATGTGCACAACATATCATGCACATCAGTCATCTGGGACTAGTACTGGCAATGCTCGTGCCGTTTCATCTGGGAGAATATCGCACTGTGGGAGAGTTAAGGTAGAGGGTCAATGGAGGCTCACGGACTATGCAGAACATTGTACCATCGCAACATGAAGCCGGGCCCGGCGATAACAAATTACATGTAACAATTCGTATGTTCCGTTTGCAAATTGATCCTGGTGTCTTTGAGTGACCTGGCCGAACAAGTCGAAGCTGGGAACGCCGAGAACTAAGGGATGGGGCCTGCTGTGAATAGAAGCACAGCATCGGCCGAGTACGTAGCCGTCCATCTACGTGCATGCTTCGAGGACCCGACTCGACTGCCAAGAGCGCCAATGTGCGGTGCAGAAGACGTTGAAGCCCGACGATGGAGGACTAGGAGAGATGATTGATGATGGACCATCGACTGGAAGTGAGGCTCAGGCGACAAAGAGCCATTAGCCAAGCTCGCGAACCAAGCCCTTCCAGAAATACTTCGGATACATGAGTGGGGAGTTTAGCAGATTGCCATTGCAAAAATGCCAAGACTTGAAAGTCGATGTCGAGTCTGGCTATGACGTCGTACCCCTCCAACCGCCCACCACTAGCTCGTGCCTCTATAAGTGCATGGCTGCTTCCCCGGAAGCTGTCACACCCACCACAAAAGCTTCTCAACTTCATCTTTCTGCAAGATACTCTCGGCTCCCGTTCAGAGTCTCTCGATCAAGCTTCCAAGCAATCCAACTCAATCAACATGTCGAACCCCGTCGGTAACTCTTCCCTCTACGAGGACGGAGACCAGAAGAACGTCCCCAAGTCCGAGATCGAGCAGGAGAAGAAGGATGCTCGCTTCCACGAGGGCAAGGAGCACAGCCACAAAGCAAACGACTCCAAGGACACGCGAACCATTGCCAACAAGCTAGCTCGAGAGGAGAAGGTTGGTGCTTCTTGACCATGTACGTCTTCTTCGGGGACTGCTGCTGACACAGTCTCAGCGTGAGGACGAAGATGAAGAAGAGTCCGAGCAGACCAAGGCGTTGAAGAAAGACCCAACTCTCCCTGTAAGTCCTTCCTACGTGGGGTGTATGAAGAAGATACTGACCGTCTTTAGGCCAGGATGCATGGAAATGAGCCCAGCAGAGGCGCCAAGATCGATTCTCAGATCCAGAAGGAGGAGCAGGAAGAGCTCGAGAGGAAGGGCAAGGCATAAACCTTCATTGTAAAACAGGACTGGAGGGAAACTTGGCCCACAGGTACATGGAGATCACAGCATGAACTCTTCCGGGTGCCAAGACTCAGTCACCCAATTCGATGATTTTTCAGCATCTTGGATGATTTTTCCCTGCCGTGTTTGTGCTGATTCTGCGTGAAATGAGTCGATAAGTATTCGATGGTCTGTAGAGTACATGTACACATGTGCATATGGTAAGATACCTCAGATACGTCATCGTACATTTGATCTACTTGTATACGTTAGGGCCTGGGTTGCGGTTGAAGATGAGATGGTGAGTTCAATTGTGAGGGAGTCCGTGAGGACATGGATGCTCGTATATTTAACTACCGTATGTTAGCATCAGCCTGAAGTTTCACAATTTGAATGTTAGCATCGAGGTACAATATCGCGGGTTCCTGAAGCGGCCGCTTCAGCTTGGCGCCGATCCCATGAAGAGTGGCCCCAGTGCCCTCAGCCTTGTGGATAAGGAAGCTGTGCTGCTCTGATTTCTCAAGCATCGCGACGACCACACCGCTCGATTCTCTCGCCACTTCGACCTGCATGCATCTCCTGCCCGGCTGTTAGGACTCACGGCTGCGCGCCAGCGCCAGCTACCTCCCTCTATGTCTGCCTCGGCCTAGTCCCACAACCACACCAAACATGGGTCAAGGCTTCTCCCTTACCACGCTGTCGGCCGGCTCTGCGGGCATCGATATACCAGAGCTCGCGGATCTCGTCTACGAAAAGTCTATGGGATCTGCACGCTTCATGAAGAGCATTCGCGCCAGGCATCAGGATGGAGTCGTCCTGGTCAAAGTCGTTGTGAAGCCATACTCCATGAGGCTTGAGAAATACAAACGGAAGATCATCAGTATGCTCGTCTCCAGCTCTATGAGATCGATCTTTTCTGACTGGTCTTTCTAGAGGAGCGCAAAGCCCTTTCTGATGTCCCAAATGCCCTTGCGTATCAGCGCATTCTCGAGACCGAAACAAACGGATACCTCGTTCGGCAATATCTCTACAGCTCTCTCTACGACCGTATGAGTACCCGGCCCTTCCTAGAAGACATTGAGAAGAAATGGCTTGCTTTCCAACTCCTCTGCGCCGTTCGGGATTGTCACAGCCGGGACGTCTTCCATGGAGACATCAAAACCGAAAATACCCTAGTCACGTCGTGGAATTGGCTCTACCTTTCCGATTTCTCGTCATCATTCAAGCCCACTCAGCTTCCAGAAGACAACCCAGCAGACTTCTCTTATTACTTTGACACTGCTGGGCGACGAACGTGCTACCTTGCACCCGAGAGATTTGTCGCCGCTGGGGAAGCACCTGATCCAAAGAAGCAAGTGGACTGGGCGATGGACATATTCAGCGCCGGCTGCGTTATTGCTGAGCTGTTTCTCGAGGCTCCAATATTCAACCTCAGTCAACTGTACAGCTATAAGAAGAAGGAATACAACCCAGTCACGTCGCACCTTATTCGCATTGCCGATAAAGATATTAGAGAGATGGTTGCTCATATGATCCAGCTTGAACCGGAAAGTCGATATTCGGCCGACGAGTACCTCAATTTTTGGAGAGGCAAGGTATTCCCAGAGTATTTCTACGACTTTCTGCACCAATACATGCATTTAATCACGGATCCATCGTCGGGGCGGTCGCCAGTTTCCTCTGCTACAGCCAATCTTGGGGAAGCCGACGAACGCATCGACCGCATCTATTATGACTTCGATAAGATCTCATACTTATTAGGCTACGGCATCGAAAGTCAACAACCAGGCAAGCGATTGGCTTCAAAAGCCTCTCTGGACTTGTTGCCAGTTCAGCTCAATATCCCGAATAACGAGCATCAAGTGGCCGCTATCAAGCATCCGTCTGCGGTTGATGGGACACTGATATTTTCGACCCTGGTCGTTTCTTCTCTAAGGAATACTGCTAGGGCGTCTGCCAGGATAAGAGCTTGTGATCTCCTACTTGCATTCGCCGAGCGTCTAACGGACGAAGCGAAAGTTGACCGCATATTACCTTACCTAGTGTCACTTCTCAATGACAAGACAGATATAGTCAAGATGGCGGCCATTCGGACGGTGACCCAGTTGATGGCCCTAGTCACCGTGATATCTCCTGTCAATGCCCATGTCTTCCCCGAGTACATTCTACCGCGGATGCAGAACTTCGTGATCAACTTCAACACTTCACCGAGTCCCTTGGTTCGAGCGACCTATGCCGCATGCTTGGGTAGCCTTGCAACCACTGCCTCTCGATATCTCGACTTGGTGGCGACGTTGAGAGCTGATGGAACCTTACCAACCTCAGATCCGGAGACAGAAAATGCCGGCGGCACTGCTTTGGCTTTTCACGGTCTTTTTGACAACTCTCGCGCAGAGCTGTTGGAAATTTTTGAGGCTCATACAAAGTCATTGATTACGGACAGTGATTCGGCTGTCCGAAGGGCTTTTTTAGGTTCTGTGCCAGAGCTCTGCATGTTCTTCGGTACTGCAGAGGCCAACGATATCATCCTCACACACCTCAATACGTATCTCAATGATCGGGACTGGATGCTGAAATGTGCTTTCTTCGAAAAGATTGTCGCCGTTGCTACTTTCCTTGGGGGTACTAGTCTAGAGGAGTTTATTCTACCCTTGATGGTTCAAGCCTTGACTGACCCCGAGGAGTTTGTGGTCGAACGAGTCCTCAGATCTCTTGCGAGCCTGGCAGAGTTAGGCCTCTTTCAACGGACGAAAATCTGGGAATTGGTAGACGTCGTAAGTCGATTCACAATGCATCCCAACATTTGGATTCGCGAAGCCGCTGCGATGTTCATTGCGGCTGCGACCGGGTTTCTTTCGCCTGCGGACTGCCAGTGCATTATTCTGCCTCTCATTAGCCCCTATTTTAAAGGCTTAATAACGGAGTTCTCGGAACTTGACTTGCTTGACGCCCTCAAAAAGCCTTTGTCTCGGCCAGTATTTGACCTAGCCGCGAACTGGGCATTGAAGGTCGATAAAGGAATATTTTGGAAACCAGTACGCCAAATGCGGACGTTCTCATTCGGGTCAACGGGAATCATGATCCCAACTATCTCGGCCAAAGATTTGGGATCCAATGCACTCAAGCAAGTGCCTAAAAATGACGAAGATGAACAGTGGCTCGCCAGGCTGAGGAATATCGGAATGGGCCCAGATGACGAGTTCAAGCTGCTCGCTCTTCGAGAATACATCTGGCGAATGGCACCGGCAAAAGCACGGGATAGTGGCAGTTCCTCCTCAACGTCCGCAGCCATGCTCAACAATGTTATCAATATTCGCGATCTAAAAATTACTCCCCAAACCGTGATGTTTGAGGAGCAGGATCTCTTTAGCGACAGAACCAAGGGGAATCCAGATGGCGATGACAAGGCACCACACACGATTGCAGATGCCCTACTCGATGCCTCAATGACAATCGATGACTCGATCTCCCGGCGAAGGAGGTCAGCTATTAACAGCCACCGAGTTCGGCTGAACAGCCAGCAGAGAGACGTGTCCCTAACCGGCAACGGAATGGCCCATAGAGAAGGCTCATCTGCAGCTTCACCGACCGCTTCGCCACAGGAGCCATCCGATACTGTCACTCGTAGCGATAGTCGAAGGCAACCTTCCTTAGTCCCAACAAGGTTGAGCGATGATGACTCGTCGCTTACAGAAACCGATCCTGGTCAGAATACGAGCTCGCCTATCACAAGAATCCAGCACAAACACAGTGCCATCAGCTTACTTAATCGACGAGAGACCAGCAAATCAACTCCAGAAACTGGAACGACATCAGCCAATGCCTTTGGAAGAGTCGAGGGTCCCTTCACAACAAACCCCACCCCATCCCCAACTGCTTTGGCTCAGTCTACCGAAGACAAACCTCGAGCACGATTCCGAGCTCCCCATACATATACCGGCAATGACCCAAGTATTTTGAAGATGCTAGACTCAGTATACGCCGAGAATTACCCTAGTGACTTAGCCGAATTTGGCCCTCTGGTGACGCCCCTGAACCGACGAAAATTCATTAATCGCAGCGGTTCCCAGACTCCTGATAAGCCTTGGAGACCAGCTGGGGTCTTAGTTGCAACATTTTCGGAACATGTTGGACCTGTGAGCCGCGTAGTGGTTGCTGCCGATCACGTCTTTTTCATCACCGGCGGCGATGATGGAACGGTCAAGGTCTGGGATACTGCACGTCTGGAACGCAACATCGCCCATCGCTCAAGACAAACCCACAAGCACGCACCCGGTGCCAAAATCACGGCACTGTGCTTTGTGGAAAATACACATTGTTTCGTCAGCTGCGCATCTGACGGCAGCGTTAACGTTGTACGCGTCTACTACGATTCCAACGGTGGCATTACCCGATACAACAAACTTCAAATGCTTCGTGAATACCAGCTCCCCGTGGACGAAGTTGCCATCTGGTGCGAGCATTTCAAGCATGATACAAGCTCCCTTCTCTTACTCGCCACCAATCGCTCCCGAATCATTGCCATCGATCTGCGAAACATGAAGGTCTTATACGTTCTGGAAAACCCTGTTCATCACGGAACGCCTACTTGCTTCGTAACAGATAAAAAGCACGCCTGGCTCCTCTTAGGCACTTCCCATGGTGTTCTCGACCTCTGGGATCTGCGTTTCCTCATCCGCCTCAAAGCCTGGGGTCTTCCGGGGGCGACTCCTGTCTACCGCATAACATTGCACCCCTTCAAAGGCCGCGGCCGCTGGGTCTGCGTGGCCGGTGGTTCCGGCCAAGGCGAAGTCACAGTATGGGATGTGGAGAAGACCCAGTGCCGAGAAGTATATCGAACCGCCGGCTCCTCAAATTCCAGCAGCAGCTCGTCAAAGGAGAAAGAAGCAACCAGTAAAAGCTACGAGCCTTGGCCGGTCGACGAAGACCGGCCCGAGGGGATGCTCGGTCGCTTTGCGACGGCGCTAGAGATGAAACCCAGCGGCACGGGCGCTGCAGACCGCGGAATCCGCGCCATGGCCGCTGGCAGCGACATCCAAGAAGATGGACGCGAGTCGAAAACCGGCTTCCTGGTAACAGGCGGTTCGGATCGCAAGATTCGCTTCTGGGATCTGCAAAGGGTTGATGGGAGTCGCGTTGTCAGCGGGCTGGAAACGGATGAGCCGAAGCCTACCTATTCAACCGTGCATCTTACTGCAAGCTTATGTGTGAACAGCGAGCATGCACCGAGACCGGCTGGCGGGAAGGAGGGTGCGGGCGTTAACGGAAAAGATAGGGGCAGTGCCACGGGCAACTCGAGACCGCCAAGGAGCACGGTGATTAGTTTGCAGCAGCAACAGTTGCTGAAAACTCATCTGGACTCGGTTCTGGATGTGGCCTTGTTGGAGAGCCCTTATGGCATGACTGTTAGTGTGGATCGGAGTGGTGTGATTTATGTGTTTCAATAGGGGAGAATCGCAGTGACATGAGGGAGGTATCTGCTGTAGGGCGCGACGGCATATTGGGAACGAGAAGATATGGGACTTATGAGGCGTCTCGTAGTGAACTGTGCCTTCGCCCTGGGCCTGTCTCATCAAGGTCATATTTCATCATGCTCCACGAAACTTGTTGGATTCTGCGTAGAGTAGTAAGTACGGAGTTGTGTCAAGGGGGCCAGTGAAATCTCGGCCATGGGCAGAAACAAAAAGTCGAGCTCTGTTGATATATAAAGTCAAATCGGTTGGTCTGGCATCTCGGTTGTAATAGTGCAAGGGTACGATGTCTGCTTTGCAATTAGATACTGTAAAGTGAGCAGAATGCCCGCCTTCGACTCCCGTGTATGCGAAATTCCGTAGGTGTCTGTCAACCGTGATTACTAAATACAGAAAAGCAACTCCCTCATCAGGAGTTCTCTATACTACTTCTATCAGCTTGATTACTTGTGGGGGGCTTGAATATAGTTCTTTTGCATTTCTTCTGTATGTGCTGGCTGGTTGGTTGTTTTGGAGGGGGGTTCTTTTTTTGCTCTTTTTTTACATATTTTTGCGATTTTTGACGATTTCTGGCGGCTGCGCCTTTTTCTCTCCTGGCAGGACGCAGTGACGCGAGATGGCACCCAGAGTGACTAAAGAGATCGTTGTTAAAGGGGTGAGCCAAATCCCGACTGGAGGTTTGAAATCCGGGACAAGCTAAGTCAAATTGGGATACCGCCTTGATCAAAATTCAAAAGGCGTGTGGAGATTTGGATTTGGATTATTTAGGGCAATCCCAATTGTTTGTGAAATTTCCTGGTTACTTGAAATATATTCAATTACTTGGAATATCCAGAATTACCTAGAAATAATTATTAGGGATAACAGAGTAGGGGGCAATATCCCGATTAGGTGTAGCTTGTCTTGGATTTCAAAACTCCGGTCGGGATTTAGCTCGCCCCTTGTTAAACCGCGGAAAATCCCATAGACTCTAGGAACAATAAGCATGAAACTAGAACATTTTTTGCGTGTGGTACTGGTACGGTCAAATGAACGACATTAATATATTCTAGAAACAGAGTAAAAAAGGGAGTCTGCTCGTTTGCGAAGCTAGTAGTGGCCCAATCGTCAGGCTTGTTCTGAAGTATATAATATATTACGGCAAAATGCTAAAATGTCCCTATTATCATGATTTTGTAGCTAAAATAACCCCGAAATCTTGAGTCTTGTTTAAGCAATTTATTAAAGCTATATAAAAGCATTTTTTATTTACCTTTTTAAATTTCTGAGTCGAATTGCTTTTGATTTTCAAAATCCAAAAAAAAACTCAATATTTTATAATTATTTAAATAAAAAACCTTGATTTTCGGAGTTAGAGCCTGACCCCAAAAAATAATTTCAATAACACTTTAATAGCGCCACCAATTTTAAAGCTAATTGGGTTCCGTTTTCTAATTTAAATTAAAAAATGGCCGGGCATTTTGAAATATATTTTTTTGGAATTCTATTTTGGCGTTAAGCATTTTAAAAATAATTACAAAAAAAGCTATTATCAAAAATTTAAACCTCAAGACCATGACTTAATTATAACTCGAATCAATTATATTTTTATTAATTTTAAAAATAATTGAATTCGGATTTTTAATAATTAAGTTTCTTAATTAATTCTACAATAAAATGCATTAATCCAATTACTTTTATAGCGTTAAAAATGTTTTTTCAAAACATAGTTAAAGGCGCTAGCTATCCAGCAATTATTAGAATAGCAATTTACAACGCGATAATATTAATTATTTAAGCAATTATAATAGCCAAATCAATTGAGAAAATCAATTATCAAAAGTCAGAATTCAATTATCTCTAAAAGTAGTAGAGATATAATTGATTCAAATTATGGTCCTAAAATCCAGCAAAATCAAATTTGCCCTGGCTTAACGCTTCCCAGCACCCAAGGCTTGCAATTAAATAGCAATCCACAACGCGATAAAATTAATTATTTAAGCGATTATAATAGCCAAATCAATTGAAAAACTCAATTATCAAAAGACAGAATTCAATTATCATTAAAAATACTAAAATTCAAACAAAATCAAATTTACCTGGCTCAGCGCTTTCCAGCGCTCTCCAGGCAGCGCTTTCTAAACAGCGCAAATTTGATTTTGTCGGAATTCCACCACTTTTAAAAATAATTGAATTCTGTTTTTTGAAAATGGATTTTCTCAATTGATTTAGCTATTATAATCGCTCGAATAATTAATTCTATCGCGTGGTGGGTGGCTATTCTAATAATGGCTGGGAATCTGTTTAGCATTCCAGATTACCAAGCTATTTTATACACCCTTAACGCAATAAAATCAATTATTTCAAATTGATTTATCATAGAATCAATTGAAAAAATCAATTATTAAAAAACAGAATTCAATTATCTTTAAAATTGATAGCGCTATAATTGATTCAAATTATATTTGGGGTCATTTTAGCGACATAGTGAATAATAACAGCATCAAGATTTTAATAACACATTTGCCCTTACTTTTTAACGCTATAACTTTGCCAGAATTTGGAAATAATTGGTTTTTTCAATTGATTATTGTATTTTAATTGATTTGACTAAGGGTTTGTTTATATACTTTTATTAAAAATCCTTTCTAAATGCCTTTTTCTAAATATTGAAAATGACGACTTTTGGTGTTTTTGGCTTTCGGGGTCAGGGAATGACCCCGATTTTCCAGAAATTAATAATAATTAAAGCTAGTAATAAAGGTGTATTCTTTTTTTTTAATAAAAGTGGAATATAATATAATTTAATTTAAAAAAACCAATTGAAAAACTGAATTCGTCGCAATTTGCTCGCAGTCTTTAATTTCGGGGTCATTTTAGCTACAAAATCATAATAACAGGGTCATTTTAGCATTTTGCCGAACATATTAAGTACCCGTGTCATCATATCCCATAATTCTTATTTATACATCGCGCCGTATTTATTCCGTCCTAATCCCCTTCTATGCATAATACAGCACCGCGCGCAAGAAAATGCAACCAATATCGTCACCGAATCACAGAAATGTAGGTCGTCTAGGAACTCGCCAAGGCGATCGCGAGAAAACTGGGTTGCTCCAAAATGATTCCAGGGCCGGCGATGACGCTCTCCTGAGTGGGTGCGCCAGGCTTATCGGCAATGACGGCAATGATGACACCCTTCTCCTCGAATTCTGCTGGGATGGTGGTTGAGTTGTCCTTGGTGTTGAAGGGCACGGTGATGTTGGTCACACCATGGAAGAACACAGCGTAGTATTCGCAATCAGCGTCGAAGTGCAGGTTATTGTGAGGTGCTGAAAAGTCGAGAAAGACATGCGAGCCAGGTGTGAGAGATGTGTCTCGCTTATCGACGCCGAAGGTGGGCAGGTGCTGGTCAGGGGTCGGGAAGCCCGGGTTCTCGGGAGGGCAGGAGCCGGGGACGACGAAGGCGGAGGTGGTGGACAGGATCTGGTTTGCGTACGGGAAGATGGTGTCGGAGGGGCCGCCAAAGGGGTCGGCTTTCCAGACGTCGATGAGCAGCCATGTGTTGTGGCGACTCTCAGTCTCGCCGATGGCCAATAAAGCACCTCTGCTGAAAGGCAGTTGCGCTTGCTGCGTGAGGCCGGTCAGGAAAGCCATGGCAGAGATCTCGAGTAAGGTGGCGATAGCGAGGAAAGTGGTGGGATCCTTGAGGCCGAAGTCGTACTGGCAGGCGCCTGGCTTGACGCTGTTGGACGAAATCTCGTTCTGGAAGATCCTCAGATGGCCAGCTTCGTTGTCACGAATCTCTTGGATGCGGTCATAGGTGTAGTTGTGGTAACCAGCGTCCTCGAAAGAGGTCTTGTTGAAAAGCTCGACGGCATTTTGATAGAAAGCATAGATAACCCACTCGGCAGCGAGCAAGTTCTGCCACATCTGGTCGTCGACGCCGGGAGGGCCGTGGGTTGTCGGCAGAATGGCAGCAGTGAAGTTGGCAGGGAAAGGGGCAGCACGACCCCTTTCATCATTGTAGAGGGGGTCTTGGCCTGGAATTGGGCCATAGTTGGGGTCAGCCAGAGCTTGGGCAGAGCCTTTGGGAGCGGAAGAGCGTTCGGTGGGAGCCGCGTCAACGACAGACAGCAAAGCTGCGACACGCACGAAAGAGCGGAACAGCATGGTGGGCAAGCGGGTTGGGTGGGTTGGAAGAAGCAGAAATGTGCGGAGACGACGGCAGACTTGTAGCTACAAAGCAAACAGGACGGAAAGTGGAAACAAGAAAGAGCGTGGATCGTGGGTAGTGGGAAAAGGGAAAAGGATGAAGGCGTGGCGGTGCCGATGGCATATGTACTACCCGGGACTCGAGGATCTACCCAAACTACCTTTACGGCAGGAGTCTCGGCTCCACCACTGACGCTTCCATTTGATTGCAGGTATGGCCAAGGCCAGCCATCAGCAGCCATCTCAATATTATGATGTATGAGGGTGGTCTTTCTCCAATGGTCATCCCTGCCCGCCGATCTGCGGCTAGGATTGAGCTTAACTTGAGAATGCTGTTAGCAGTCAGACTCACTCCTAATCCTAATGATTGAGATCCCTCGGGTCCAAGGCCTGAAACTTTCAATCCCTGAATCTCAAAGATCCCAATGCGGCCGTGGCGATCGATCAACGTGCTGTCAGGGAGGACAAGAGCGCGGGAAGATGGAGTCACAAAGGCTGCGCTCGCTGAAATGAGGCCTAATTGCGTCCTTCTCATTCTCGCCGTGCAACCGCAGAGATCTATTTGGCCACTTCATGAGATGAGAACGTGCCTAGTATGACTGAGAGTGGCGAAATGTACGAGAAGTGGCAGAAGCCATAAACATCTTCGCCTCAGCCACTGTACTACAAACGTTGCACTCTCTCGGGCCTTGCAAGTTTGGCGCTTTTCCCTTCCTTTGGAATATGTAGTATGCGACTGCTTGGCTTCCACCTCCATAGCACAGGTATTTTTCATAAGCCATCGCAGAATATGTCAACCCACCATCGCATCACCTTCCTGGAAATCCCTTCCCGAAACTCCTGCTTTTGCTCTCAAGTCTTCAGAATCCTAGACTGGCGCGTGTCCATCTAGTAACTTCTTCCGAACATGCACCACTTCTCCGCCAGCGCACCACACTCGGGGTTCAGGCACTTCGTCTCGCCCTTGACCACGCCCTCTGGCTGCTCGAAAGGAATACACAAGCTCTTCATGCCCATGCTTGGCGCCTTCTGCTCCTCGGGTCCCTTTGCCTCATCATCCGTCCTGCCTTGCGTCAGGTCCTTGATCTTGTCTTCGCACTTCTCTTGCAAGCAGTGTGGAATCAAGACGACGTTCTTGGCATCGAGCGCAGGCACAACATCCTCCCATTTCGTGATCTGGATTCGGTGCTCGTCGAAGGCTGCCTTGGCCTTGGTGTACATGTCGCTCTGGATCGTCTCAAGAATCTTGCTAGTCTCCGTTGCAAGGTCGCCGACAGCGATAGTGCCCTTTTCGCCGGTATCCCGACGAGCGTACGAAACAACCGATTTGGCAGCGTCTTTGGGGCCGTATTCGAAGCGCAATGGAACACCCTTAAGCTCGTGATCATTGAACTTCCAGGCTGGAGTGTAGCCCTCGCGCACATCGTATTCGGCGCGAATGCCCGCATCCAGAAGGGCGGTCTTGAGCTTTTGCAGGTCATCGTAGAGCCTGTCCTTGTCTTCAGGGGTCGTACTCTTGGTAATGCCGACTGGGACAATGATGACCTGTGTTTCAGCAACGCGGGGAGGGAGGACGAGGCCTTTGTCGTCGCCGTGAATCATGACCATGACACCGATGACACGAGTAGAAAGACCCCACGAGTTTTGCCAGACGTGCAGATGCTTGTTCTTCTCGTCTGACTTGTCTGGGTTCTCAACCGTGATATCGAACATTTTGCTGAAGTTTTGGCCAAGGCAGTGAGATGTGCCACCTTGGATACCACGACCATTGGATGGAATGTAGCCTTCGACGGTCGTAGTGTAGTAGCCTCCAGCGAACTTCTCCTTCTCGGTCTTTCGGCCTCGCACGACCGGAACAGCAAGCAGCTGCTCGTAGACGCCGGCATACAACTCCAAGATCTGTAGTACTTCCTCTCCAGCCAGCTCTTCGGTGAAGTGAGCGGTGTGGCCCTCCTGCCACAGGAATTCTCTGGCCCTCAGGAAAGGAGTTGTCTGCTTTGCCTCCCATCTGACAACGGTGTTCCACTGGTTCAATCTGAGCGGCAAATCCCTGTGACTCCTAATCCACTTTGAGTAGTAGGGGTACAAGATAGCCTCGCTGGTTGGTCGCACGGCCACAGGAACTTCCAGATCCTTATCTCCTGCCTTCGTGACCCACGCCAGTTCTGGGGCAAAACCCTCGACGTGATCCTTCTCCTTCTTCAAGCTGGTCTCCGACAAGAACATGGGGAAGCTGACTTCCTTGACTCTCAGAGGCGGAGCTTTAATTCTCGAGTCAAACCAGTCGCGGATAATTCCCCAGATGTACATAGAGGCAGGGCGCAGAATGTAGAAACCGGCGATCTCGGTGTAGTACTCGATGAGCTCAGCCTTCAAGACAACTTCCTGGTACCACTCAGGGAAGTTGGCAGTCTTGCTGACGGTCATTCCAATGATGTCGTCGGTCTTCTTGCTGCTTTGGACGGGGACGACCTTCTTAGCGGCTTTGGCAGCTTTGTCGGCAGCCATCTTGGCTTGCTTTTCGGCCTTCTTGAGCGCGCTCTTGGAAGGCTCTTGCGTCTGCGCAGCAGCAGCTTCGGCGGCGCCTTCGGACGACATTTTCGCGGGAGTGGAGTTGCTGCTGCTGGAAAGCTGTGGTCAACGCGCTGTTGACTGTTGTGGAAAGAAGCTGGGTAGACTCGGGTTCAGAAAAAAAGACTTACAGGCTGGCAGTGTCAGTGACGAGGTGCTCGACACGGCGACAGAAGAATTGCAGTTGCGCGGGGGAGTCAATTCGCCTGGGAGTAGATTTGGGATTTGGCAAAGCCCCGCCAACCTTGAGTCAACTTCACCTCGCTGCCCCTCCACGCAAATTAGTTGATGCCTGAGAGAGCAGCTTAGGTGCCTCATCCGCAAGGCTCACCAGGCGGCGAGGCTGGCTAGCGCGCCGCGGCCCGCGTTGTGCTTCCATGTATTTTCTCGCGGCGACCTTGGAAAGGCTGCACTAGACACCCAAGGAATATAACAGCTATCCACCGTCAACATGGGTTCTCTATTCGAGCAACCGCGGAATGCTGGAACTCTGTGTACGTTTCTGCCTCGCATGACCTGCACATTACCAAGCTAATTCTCTGCTTCTAGTCCTTGGTGGCCAGAAAATCAGTGGTGCCGATATCAGAGACCAAAACGGTATGGCTGTCTGCCGTCGAGCTTCGTG
Organism: Cyclaneusma minus; assembly: GCA_037179335.1. NCBI lineage: Eukaryota > Fungi > Ascomycota > Leotiomycetes > Marthamycetales > Marthamycetaceae > Cyclaneusma > Cyclaneusma minus. The sequence goes on from JAKZHN010000016.1 coordinate 843,117, forward strand.
AGGACCTCGAGCTGATACAACCCACAGTTCTTGCTACCCAAGCTATTGCCAATGTTGTCAAGAGCTCTTTCGGTCCTAGCGGACTGGATAAGATGATGGTGGATGACATAGGAGTAAGGAGATCGCTGCTCGCTGGAGCTATCCGCAGCTGACTTTTGCCATAGGATGTTACAGTAACCAACGATGGAGCCACCATTCTCAGTCTACTTGATGTCGAGCACCCAGCCGGGAAGATCTTGGTGGAGCTGGCACATCAACAAGACAAGGAAGTTGGTGATGGGACAACCTCTGTGGTCCTCATAGCCGCCGAACTCCTTCGTCGAGGAAACGAGCTCATGAAGAACCGGATACACCCTACTACTATCATCACCGGCTACCGCCTGGCCCTCCGCGAGGCTGTCAAATACATGCACGAGAATATCAGCATCAAAGTCGACCAACTGGGCCGGGAATCTCTCATCGCCATTGCCAAAACCTCCATGTCCTCCAAGATCATTGGCTCCGACTCCGAATTCTTCTCCAATATGGTCGTGGACGCCATGCAGGCCGTCAAGTCCACAAACAACAAGCAGGAGGTCAAATATCCTGTTAAGGCTGTTAACATTCTCAAGGCCCACGGCCACTCGGCCCTTGAGTCGATCCTGGTTCCTGGCTACGCTCTGAACTGCACTGTCGCCTCCCAGATGATGAAGACCCGCATTACAGACGCCAAGATTGCTATCCTGGATATGAACCTGCAAAAGGAGCGTATGAAGCTCGGCGTTCACATCACCATCGACGACCCTCAACAGCTCGAGCAGATCCGCCAGCGCGAGGCTGGCATAGTGATGGAGCGCGTCGAAATGATTCTGAAATCTGGCGCCAACGTAGTAATGACAACCAAGGGTATCGACGATCTATGCCTCAAGCTGTTTATTGAGAAAGGCGCCATGGCTGTCCGAAGATGCAAGAAAGAAGACCTACGCCGCATTGCCAAAGCCACTGGCGCGACGATGATCTCCTCCTTGTCCGATCTCAACGGTGACGAGCGTTTCGAGGCGTCTTCCTTAGGACATGCCGAAGAAGTTGTGCAGGAGAGGATTTCAGACGACGAATGTATCTTGGTCAAGGGAACCAAGGTTCACACTTCTGCATCCATCATTCTGCGCGGCTCCAACGACTACCAACTCGACGAGATGGAGCGATCCGTGCACGACTCCCTGTGCGCCGTCAAGCGCACGCTCGAGTCGGGCAGCATCGTCCCTGGTGGCGGTGCGGTCGAAACCGCCCTCCATATCTACCTCGAAGAATTTGCCGGCACAGTTGGCTCACGCGAGCAGCTAGCTATCGGCCAATTCGCACAATCTCTTCTCGTAATCCCCAAGACTCTGGCTGTCAATGCAGCCAAAGACTCGTCTGAGCTCGTCGCACAGCTGCGAAGCCGCCACGCGCTGAGCCAGCGAACAGCAGAGGGTGAGGCCAACGAGGACGAGAAGAGTGTGGCGCGGAAGAAGAACTACCGCAACTACGGATTGGACCTGATGAAGGGCAAGGTGGTAGATGAAATCAAGGCGGGCGTGCTGGAGCCAAGCATGAGCAAAGTGAGGCAGCTGAAGAGTGCGGTTGAGGCGTGTATTAGTATTATGAGGATTGATACCTTGATCAAGCTGGATCCGGAGCAGAGGGGCGAGGATGATGGACATGGTCATTAAAAGAATAATGTGCTTGTAGCATGAGGAAAAGCCGTTGGCACAAACAAGAAGGAACTTAATGCAGTACCACACTGTCGCGCATCTGACATGGCAAAAGTCTTCAGGACTACCCTAGTTACCTATATCGAGGGCTATGCTAAATCGGCCCCGGCAAATATTCTTACCTCGTGGTTATAACACCGGTGATTGAACACAATGAGTATCCTTAGGGACGAGGAAAGTACGTAGCCAGCTGTTTCCAGACGACTTGTTTCGATATGGTGATCTTAAGCCGTACCCAGACTTCTTCCACAGTATATTCAAATGCGTAGAGAAAAAGGAACTTTCGATTGATTTGTACAAGTGGCACCGAACCGCCCCTTTCTAAGCAGGATTGCAGAAGAGCTGGAAAACTCCCCGTCCCCGATCTAAGGTTTTTGCTCTTCCTGCATTATCCCCCATAATACAAGCAGCCACCCCCCTCTTCCCCTTCTCCTAAAGCTCGTCGAGTTTGCCACCTCTAACCGATCACAAGCGAGTTGTCCTCAGGGAAGTCATATTCGGGGATCTCCAAGTTCAGGGGTGCGGGTCCCTTTCTTATGCGACCGGAGATATCGTAGTGCGAGCCGTGGCATGGGCAGAACCAACCACCGAAGTCACCGGCCTCGCCAATTGGGACACATCCAAGATGTGTGCAAACACCTATATACTTGTTAGTTCACAGCTTGACAATCGCATGACAGCATCGGTATATTCAGGCACCGAGACGTGGATTCGAGATTCTGCCGTGGGAACCGATTTCACGTACCAACCATGACCAACCACTCGGGTTTCTTAACGCGATCTGCGTCTGCTTGGGGATCTCGGAGTGACTCGACTTTGACGTTCTCAGCCTCCTTAATCTCATCTTCGGTACGGTGGCGAATGAAGACTGGCTTGCCACGCCACTTGATAATGACCTGTATAGCGCGATAATTCAGCATGATTTCTTCTTCATGAACAAATAAACGTCGAATGTCTTGATGTTGTGGAATTCGAGTATGTCGAGCAGAGTCGTGTTACATACGTTCTTTCCTTCTGGGATAGCCGCCAAGTCGACCTCGACCTTTGCCATGGCCAAAACATCTGCAGATGCACTCATGTTGACAAGGAAATCTGTTTGGTGAGATACACTGTCAGCAGTCGCTCATTGGGCCCATTCCACCCCATCTTCACGCCACCCAAGTCTCGCCCCGTCCCTGTCTTGCCGAATCCGAAGCCTGGTCTTCCACATTCAGGGGTCCTTATAATCGTGTATTGCCCGTCCAGATTCCAGTGGTTCCACCCTTTTCTCTCCCGCCAATGCTCTCGATAGCCCGCCATCCACGTACCTTGTACCGTAGCCTTTGCGCCGGCGGCGGCCAACGCTCCCATACTGCCGACCATAAAGTACTGGAACAGCTTGTTGGTATCGGCGCTCGAACTGCTCTTGTACTTTCCGAAGTCGGGGATCTTGGTGCCGCTGCCAGTGCCCTTGAAGGGGCTGTCAAAGGAACTGGTGTTGTCGATCACGTTGCGCTTCTCGGAGGACGAAAGGCATCGTGCGGATGCGATTGGGGCATAGGCGGCTCGGCGGGGAATGGAGCGCAGGGCACGGGCGGCTGGTCGTGCGAGAGAGAAAGCCATTGTGAGGGTGCGGCAGAACAGTTGCGTGCCTTAGGGGAAGACGGCGGCTGGGAGGGCGAAATGATGATGTCGAGAGAGCTTGTATTTTGAGCTGCTGCTTCGGAATTATTCGCGCGGCCTCAGGCTCCAGCTGATTACTGCTGCTCGCTCATTGGCTGCACGCACCGAGAATTGACCGCTCCAGCGGGAAACCGAAGTACTTCTATGCTGGAAACCCCTTTACTGTATTCGAGATGCTGGAAGCTGCCTACTAACCCTTTGCATCACACTCCAGGTGCTTGATAATTTTGTTGGGTAATGGAGGCTTTGAAATTTGTTTTTGCCTGTCTTGGAAAGCCTACTACTCAATTCTTGTGCTTGCATCTATCTAGACGCTCTGAGATGCCCTTGGCCGTAGCGAAGAGCATCGAGTGCAGCACCGAGCACCGCCTCCTCCTCAACCCGGATCATTAAAGGTCTTGTCGCTGAATAATGAAGCAGCGCTACTTCACTCACTGTGCTGTACATGCCATCCGTTTGTCGTCTCACCCCCACCCAGCGCCTCAGTTAGCCCCTTAAGCTCCTCTTTCCTTTCCCTGTACAATTCCTGCGCCTCCCTTTCCCGGCGACTAACATACGCAACCTCGTCTCTTAGCTCCTCTAGCCTGCCAGCGATGGCAGACTCCTCGCCCACCTGTAGCACTCTGAACGTATCTCTCGCGAATTTGGCTTTCTCGAGCGCTTCCGACGCTTCAACAATTTTCTGACGGAGTGCTTTTTGGCGTGCCTGGTAACCGCCGAGATGCAGAGCCAGATTTTTCTCCAACGCATTGTTGAGGCTGGCTGTGGGAATAATGTGCTTCTGCTGGATGTCCTGCTATAAGTCAGTACCAGTTCTATCCGTTCGGAGAGTATAATAAGGGGAAGCGACTAACATCAAAGGCTTCGACGAGCAATTGATGCTCATCGACAGCGTCTTCACCATAGCCTGTCAGGCCCGGGGTGATGTTAGATCCATGCAAAGCGTCCCAGGCATTGTCGAATTCGGCACCCTCCTTCTCGACGAGGTCCCGTGGAACTTCGAGGGCAATCTGGAGGCGTGCTTGGGCTAGAGCCCCATCGTCGAATTCCTCTAATGGTCGCGAAGCCCCTTTGACTTTCAAGTCTTGGGCAGGGTACTTATGAGCATCATTTGCGACCAGCAAAGCCATCTCGCGTGCAATCATTGCCTGCACTGGATCGGGATTTAGGGATGCATTCTTCAGCATAGCGTCAATGTCGACAACAGATGGCCTTGGAAGGCCTCTCTGGAGCACCTGCGTGCGGCGCTTGAATTCCAACATCTCCTGTGCTTTGCGAATCTCACGATTTCTGCGGTCTCTGATCTCGGCATCCTCCTCTGAGAGCTCGACCGCTGACGACGAGTCAGACCGTTCTTCAGGCAGTTCAAATTCCCATTCCGTATCCTTAGGTCGTGGTAATGAGGCTAGGCCCTGTCTGAGTTGTTGCTTCATTGCCATCTCTCGAAGTCTCATATCCTTTGGCGTAGCTGCTACGAGTGACATATCTCCGTCTCTGTTGATAGCAAAGCTGTCTCGAGGCGTCCGCATGGGTGTTGCTCCTGGACCCGGGGGTCGTAATGGAGTTGACCCTACTCCGCTGAGTCCCTGTCTTAGGGGGGTCGCCATTGGATTGGGAGTTTGCAGTTGCTGTGTACGGGGTGTAGCACTATCGAAGCCTGTGCTGCCAGCTCCTTCATGCAAAGGGGCGTTTTCTCCACCTAATAGAGACGACTGCGTTTCAGTCAATGCTCTGATATTCTTGATCTCGTTGGCAATGTGGTCTTCCTGTGCTGGCGCGCGTGGAGTTCGAACGGGTGCACCGGTATTGATGGTGCTGTAAGTCCCAACGAGCCCCCTTGTAGCATCATTCTCACTGGCCCGTGCAATCATGTTCGCTCTTTCGCCGACCATGCCCATTTTGACGATGTCTTCCAGTTCTCCCTCGCTGACCTGAGGAGCAGGGAGATTCAATGCCCGCCTCTTACTGCTCTGTTCAGCTTCCCGGATCTTTTGCATCTGCCCTGCCTTGATAGCAGCTTGATAGGAGGCCGATGGCGCATCCTTCTCCGCTTTTCTCCGCTTTCGGTCTGGATCGTCTTCAGGATCGCCCTTCCGCTTATTCGCAAGTTGCTGCTTCCTGGGATCAAAAGCCTCGCGCTGCCGTTCGTTCCGGAGAGCTTCCTCGGCAGTATCAAAGAATCCTTGGGCAGGAGCTTTTTCGAAGGGAATATCTGCATTGTAGTCCATCTGCCCCTTCTTCCGGTTCACGATCTTGATATTGATGCCGGCATTCTTGAGCTCGCGTCTCTTCTGCAATACAGCGAGTCGCCTCGACTCCTCCAGTTGTCGCTCTCGAGCTTTCCTTTTCGCCTTCTTTCCTTGTGTATTAGCCAGACGAGCTCGCGCCTCGCTCAGCATCTCCTTTTCGTCCTCGTCGAGATCGATGGTATCCGGCCTCGCTGGCTTCGATTCGGGGTCTGGATCAACCTCTCCAGGTCTGAGTCGTCGCACATCGTCGGCAGATGGAGCTTGGGTCTCTCCGCCATCAGGTCCACCAAGGCCAAGCTCTGAAGCTTCCTTCTGTTCGGCTTCGTCCAGGAGTTTCTGATAGCGCTCGAGACACTGGGTCGCGGTGCGGCCGACCAAAGGCGCCAGAGTTCGCCATTGCGTTGGCATCAACTTGGCCAAGTGCAGCAGCTTCTCGTCCTCCTCTTTGCTCCATTCTATTTTCCGAATGCTGGGATCCAACCATTCGTTCCATCGAGCTTTGCACTGTTTCGCCGTTTTCCGGGCAAGTAGCGACGAGACCCTCGCCCATTGGTTCAGGCCATACTTGGAAACGGAGGCTTTGAGGATTTCATCCTCGATATTGGTCCAGACGCCTCCTTTGACGACAGGCATGGCGAAGGCGTTGGTGAAGTAAGGCGGATGGCTCAAGCTTGCGTAGAGCGATACTGGAGTTGTTCGACGCAGCAAAGCGTGAGCGGCGCGACTTGTGCACGGAGCGTAGAATATTGGATTGAGCTGCACGGTCCACGGAGCGTTCCGGCAATACGGCCCGGGGGGCTAGCGGGCGCTAGCGTGTGTTTATTACATCAACGCCTGAACTTCAAGAAACATTGAGGGCCCGAAATCCTAGGTACATGTATATTGATAAGTGTTGATGCGCTGGGTAACTTCCATGCCGTTTCATAGAGGAGTCGCCAGTGTGACTACCACAGAAGCAGTGGCAAAATTGCTCGATTTTCATTGGTCAAACTCTAGGCTGCAGCGCTCCTGCTGGCTGCTCCTAGTCCTCCCACCCCGTGTTGAGCGAGCACAAAGCAGGCTCCCACCACTCCCCGACTCTCGATCGACGATCTGTCTCTCAGTCTGACCAGTGACTCCTCCTGTCTCCGTATTCCGCAAACTACATAAACCATTTCCTCTCCTCTGTTTTCTTCAATTCTCACTATCAATATCCACCCCACCCTATAACTGCGAGATCGTGGCACAAACACCGACCGCTTTCATAGACTACCACCTGCTCGCCAATACATCAACTTCACCCGCCTTCTTCCAATCCATTCGCTCAGTATGTTCCAGACAGGACGCCGACGACGCTTCTGGGCGCGTCCTTCCACACGGCAACCGGAACCCGAACTATTTCCCTTGCCACCTCGCATCACAGACGTCGACCCCCAGCTGGCCTCACCTCTGTTCAATGGCCGCATCCCGGCAGAGATACGAACCAAGATTCTGGAATATGCTCTGACAGAATACTACAACGCCACGCCGCCCACCGAGGTGTCTGCCGTCAGCCTTTTTGGACCGGGTTCTTGGCCGGCGGATACTCATTATACAAGACCTGGATTCCTCGCTCCCAAAACTATCTCAGTGTCTGTTCTTCTCACCTGTCGCCGCATCTACCTCGAGACCTGGCATCTGCCCTACGTCTCTAAATCTCACGTCTTCTGGCATCAGTCTCCCGACCGAGCGCCCCCTGCTATGGTATCAAGCAACGGCAATGAAAGTCGTTATCTTGCACGTTTCCGCGTTGAGGACCAGCTCCCTCTCATCAAGTCCTTGCACATGTTTGCCCAAATGTACTGGCTCGAGGGATCGTTCGTTTCATTCTGCCGTAAAGACAATCTGCAGCACATCGAAGAACTGAAAATCACTTTCCGCCGCAGCGACTGGTGGAACTGGGAATCTCGCACGCCACTCAGGATCAATCCACAGCAAAACGATTGCTCGGCAATGCGCGATGTATGGAAGACTGAAGCTAGGGGCGACGTCGTGGAGTACTTGCCTGACGCCTGGGGAAGCGGCTTCCAGCATCTGAAGTCGCTCAAGACTGTTGTTATTGAATTCGAGACAGCTGAGGATAGCAAGCACGAATTGGACGAGATCATCGAACACGCAAAGAACTGGCGTTTCCCGTTCTCAGACGCAACAGCCAGGGATGAGGGGAGTGGTCAGACGTGGGCGGTCAAGAGGGTCTTGAGCGCGCAGGGAGAGCCTGTCAAGGAGGGCAGATGGCGAGGACCACCCGTCTGCTGGGCAGACGGCGAGGACGGTAGTCCCGAGGAGATGAACCGTCTTAAGCATCTGGGTAAAGGTCCTTGGCTAGTCACGCGGACTCTGACTTGGAGAGTAGCTCTCGGGAACCCTCAAGATGCCAACGCTTTGTTAAGGAACTAAGGCTATGTTAAATCGCTTTAACCCAAGCCCTGTTTTCTATACTTCCTCGTTTTCGTTCCATTTCTCATCTTCCAAATCCTAGCTTACATGATTGGGAAAGCATTTCAACTTTCAAGTAATTAAGAATATTCTCAGTGATTAGGGATCTTATCATCTTCTCGGTAATTAGGCGTATTCATAGTGATTAGGAGTATTTACAATTAACAATAATTAGGAGTGTTCACAATAAGTAGGATTATTCACAGTGATTAGGAATATCCAAAATAATTAGGAACTAGGAAGTTCTAAATGACTAAAATGATTGGGAATAACTAGAATTCAGAAACATACATAGTCCGGGATCCCTATTCCTTAATTATCAAGATTATTCCTAATCCATTGAAAGATTAATAGAATACCCATAGAGTGCTTGGGAACCAACACGGATCCCAGAACCAGTACCTTGAGTTCAAAAATCAGAAGCTGGAAATGTGGCACGGTGGCATGGAAACTCACGACTGCCAGCGGCGGCGGAAAGACCCACTGGGCTATGCCGAGTTGATACGATGGCTTTCTGTTTCAATGATCCACTTCATGCGTTCCAGCACCTGAGCGGCCGGCTACACTGGCAGAACTGGTTATCTATGAGTATCGTCTAGCTTTCTATTCCCCAGATTTCATTCCACCTCTTGTAGTCACCTTCAATCGGCCCACGCAACCTCCCAAATCTGGCAGCTTCCCCCGAATTAGCCTCAGGGAGGCAGATCCATTCTCTAACACAACCGGGTATTTCCTCCTTCACATGACTGATGCAGAGAAGAGCTTGCTGTTCCTTCAGTCCTCCCACTAGAACCTCCCCTCTTTTCGAGACTTCAGAATCTATAACTGATCTTTGCTCCTGGCTTCCGTTCTCTGTGTCTGTCGTATATGCAAACGCCTTGTTCTCCCCATGGGCCAGGAAAAGCAGGCATTTATCTCGCAAAGCATCATCCATGCCACTGAAGGCTTCATCTAAAATGACCAAGTCAGGATGCTTGATGATCGCCCGTAAGAACAGCGCAATTCGCTGTGCCGAGAATGGCAAAGCTCCGTATAAAAGATCATCCGCCCATTTGAGGTTCTCCTCTGACGACCCGGACTTCAGCTCTGGCTCAAACCACTTCAAGCAAGCATCCACTTTCGCCTTCGCGACATCATCAAGCTTTGGTTGACCTAGGAAAGTCTCCGACCAAGCATTCTCAAGGACTTTTCTCAGGGTCAGATACCGGGGCATAAAGCTCTGGATTTCCGGTGAGCTGTGCCCAATCCTTGTCTGAATGTCGAAGATGGAAATTCCAGGCTGGCCAGGTTGGGGAAGCCTCGATCGTCCAAATAATCGAATTGGGAGAGAGTATGTTTGGGGATGATCGGAACAGATCAGTGAGAGGATGGTGGTCTTGCCTGAGCCATTTGGACCGAATATGCCCCATCTTTGGCCACGCCGGACTGTCCACCAGAGCCCGTCTTTCCTTTCACCATCGACTTCTTGGGACCAGTTTCCAAGAACTGCTTTGGAACCATAGGCTACACGAGCGCCTTCCATTTCGATAAGGGGTTCGCTCATTGCTGGCACATGGGAATCGACAAGGGGAAAGCCTTCACGGCTTAATGGAGCAGTTTCAGCTGAATTTTGTGATGGGCTTCCTTGACCAACACCCACTTCTGCTTGGCTTATCCCATGACGAGTAAGCGTTCTCCCAACCTCTTGCAAAGAATTCAGCGATAGATCCCCGATATAGTGTGGTAAATGCCTAAGTACCTCGTCCTTCTTTCCTTGCAAAGCAACCTCACATTCGGACTTCAAAAAAATAAGATGCGTTATCCACTCCGGGACTGGATCTTGCGGTCTCAACGTGAGCAGTAATCTCGGGTTTCTTGCTTCCGCAAGCCCATGCAACATGGGACTCAAGCTCATCAGCGTCGGCGGATCGAGTCCCATGAAAGGCTCGTCTAGCAGCAGCACCTCCGGTTTCCGCAATAGAGCCTTCGCTATTCTGGCTCTTCTAGTCTGACCGTTGCTCAGGTTTGACACCGGCATGTTGACCAAATCACCAAGTCTCAAATCCGTGATGACTCGGTCTAGACTCTCATCGGAAACAGCTTGGTCAGGGGTTTCTTCCGAGGGATTTAGCTCCGTGTGGCCTTGTAGATAATCGAGCACGCTGAAGTCGGTGTTTTCGCGACGAGACTCATAACGAGCACTCAGATAGGCGCCCCGTGTTCCGTGACCTCCCATCCCACCTTCTTCACCACTGAAGCCAACATACTGGATGGCTTTGCTGGGAATCCTGGTCTTCAATCCATCGGCTAATGTCAGGAATGGGTATGTCCTTGCTCTTGGCGGAAAACACAGATGCCGACGCCTTAAAATCTGGCAAAAGGTGGTTTTTCCAGACGATGATGGCCCTATTATAGCCCAGTGTTCACCACTCGCTTCCGGTGCAGATTGGATTTTGAAGTCCAGATTCTCAAACAAGGCGGGGTTTGCGATGGAGAGTGCAGCGGACGGATGGTGTCGATAGAAAGTACCCTTGGTGATACTGACGACGGGAAGTCGGGACGATGATGCGTAGTGACGCTTGCAGGTCGCGAATGGGCGAAATCCAAGGCTGAATTTCATTATGTTGATTTTATATCTGAAAGGCTTGTGTGTGCTGGTGAGAGGGCGGGTATGAGAGCGAGACTAACGACTTCCGAATTATGTCTCCAGGGGCGCGGCATTGCCGTCTTTGTAATCGGCCTTGATCGGAGGTTTGAGAAGCATTAGAGTCAAGTCGAGATTTGGGTCGTGGGAACATTTCAAAGTTGGAAGATGAACTTACACGGAGCCTAGAAAGACGCTGCTGGTCCGTCCACGGCTTCAATTCCATACCCATTTACTGCCGCCTATCACCGCTTAGTACTTGCGTATTGCCGGCCGCCTGGAGCTTCCACAGCCTAGCTACACCTACACGCAACCTCACAAACTCCATCAACCACACCCGCCAAATCTCTCGGTTCTCAACGTCCGCAATCCCTTTACAAAGTCGAGCGATCTTCGGACTTCTCATCGCCAACATCAAACTCATTCCACGCCATCCGTCAGCAACCGCAACCATGGTAAGCTCTCCTGCTCCCTCGACAAGCTATCCAAGCTAACTCGTACCTCTCACAGTCAATGCGTGTCGCCCCCTCCTCTTCGAACCCCAAATCTTACTCCCAAACCTCCGCATCCGCCCCTTCGGCGCCCGGCCTTCACGACACCCTCCGCCATGGTGTCGGTCCACAAACGCACGTCGCCTCGTCCACCAGCGCTCCCCTTCCCGACTCCAACCACCCGCTCGAATCACGCCTCAGCGCCTGGAACGCTACCCAAGAAAGCCTCAAGCTGAACGGACTGCGTCGCACCTTCGGCATCTCAGAGCCTATCCGCCGCGAAATGGAGCTGAAGATTGTGAAGGAGGGCGAATGGCGACCAGCTGTGTTGCTCGGCAGTACTGGCTTGGGAGGTGCTAGGCAGGGAAGCTTGCACGAGGATATTCTAAGAGGCAGGGATGCGACTTGTGACTGGGAAGATGTCTTCTGTGGCGGACAGGAGTTGAGGTCTGTAAAGGGTTTCCATGACGAGGTTGAGGCAAGAGTGAAGATAAGCTCCCAGTAGGAGGCATCATTGTGACTGGGGTCAAAGATGGTTGCCATGAAGCTCGCGGTCGCTGAGATTACACACAAACGCGTTAACAAGGGACTACAATTCAAGATGGTGAACAGGGCCGTGATATTGGCGAGGAGACTGTATGATCCACAAACGACGACGATAGAGGAATCCGCAAACGCGGTTGTGCCCAATGTATTAATATTTTTCACAAACTCCAAATCAAGTGACCGCCTATCTATGTATTGGCGGCCTGACCCAGCATCATACATGATACAGATCATGGCCAGACAATGCCCCTGGGGAGCCTTGCTCCCCACGACTCGGGGTCTATAAGGGGCACGGAGCTGGTAACTTGGGCATTATTCGACTATGTCTAGTATTTCCGAGCAACTTCCAGTGTGCTTCATTTGGAAGATTGGGGGTTTGACGGCATTGCTAATATCAAGAGAAACCAGAATCCAGTATCAATTCTGCCTAGCATGTAGCTGACCCCAAGCACCCACTTGCGATGAACCATTATTGCAGCCTGTCCCACACTTGAATCGCCCTATTTCTTCAACCCATTTCACAGATTCACAGCGTCAGGGCTGTGTAGAGGTCAAAACGGTGGCATTTCCATATACTCGTATTTGAGCCGAGGACACCTGTAAATCCTCTCCCATACAGTATGCACAAAGAGCGCTTTGGAAAATTCCCCGCTCCCTAAATCCCACATCGAATGCAAGGACGTTGTGAAGCCAGATATCCCCGAGACATTTGATCGAGGGAGCAACACTTGGATCAGAGAGCCCGAACGCCTAAAACGAAGTTGCTGAGACGGGCTGGTGGCGATCGCCTATGACGCCTATGATGCCCATAAATTCGGTCTAATGGAGACCGACAGAAGCCCGTTGGCTTCGTCTGAATCGAATTACAGTATTCGGAAGCCGAGTTTCTGTGGAAGGAGATCGAGGTGGTGATTCGATTCTCTCACAGAATGACGCAGCGGCACCCAGCAGTGTGTTCGCCTCCATCTCGGTCGCGGGCCGACGACTTGCCCTTGGATGCGTCCTCCTCATCTATCATTTCTTGCGGTTTAACGGTCATGTGCACCACGTTTGGCGCATCCATATTGAACCTGCACTCTGTGGTTTGAGGTGGGTCAGCTGCGTTTTCAGCGACGAAGAAGCATCCAGAAAAGTACCAAGTACAGTTTGAGGGAAGCGGGTGGCAATACCTTTAAGGGGGGCCTTGTCATCCAACAATCTCCCAAAATGGATCAGTCGTATACTGCTTGGGCTCGTTGGCCTGTTCTCCCACTCGTCCCTCCACTCCCGTAGTATCAATTCCTTGAGTGTGTACACGCTGATGCTGAAGGGGTCTATCTTCCCCGCAGGCGTCGTCCCAGGCACAGTGACATTCCGCTTGGCCAGATACCTCTCGTCGATCTTGTACGGATGGCGAGCTCCCGAGGTCAGCAGCAGCGTAATAATGCACACGGGGGCGGCAGCATCAGGCGTCGGGCTCTGCGGCGCATGTGATTCCTCTGTGGAAGGCCCAATAGCGGCAGAGTCGAGTCTCGACAGGTTGGGAGCGGCGGCGGTGGTCGAGGTGGCTCCGGGCGTCGCAGCATCGTTTGTCTTCAGCGATAAAGGCGCGCCGCGCTCGGATTCCTTACCCTCCTGTTCAGACGACGCCATATTCTCCTTGCTGAGGTCGTCGGGCGGAGGCAGTTGGTCACTGGCGGGCGGGGCAGCTAGGCCGAGCTGCGACTGGTCGATTGCGACATTGTTCAGGTGAAGCGCCGGGGCTTCGTCGAGGTTCGACATCTCGATCGTGTTGGGCGTGTTTTCGACAGATTCCACTATTGTGCCATGACCCGTGGTTGATGGAGGCATGGAGTAACCGGGGGTTTGGAAGGCGGAGGCGGGAACCGAGCGGCCCTTAGGAGGCGGGAGGTTTAGCACTTAGCAGCACCTTAGTGCAGCAGCACAGCACGGAGCGTGGTCGAGTGTCTCGTAGCACAGTCGCTAGGTCGCTAGGTAGTAGGTAGTACCTAGGTACGAAAGTACTGCGAGCTTGGCGTGCTCACCAGTGCCTGGAATGGGTGGTATGTAGCGGAATCGCGCATCTGCTGGATATTGGCGGATACCGGGGTAGCGCTGATTATCTGATACACCTCACCACATATTCTGCAGTATTTGGAGCGCTTTGGTTCCTTGCAATATTTGTTATTACCCGTACATGTATTGTTTCTGATTATCTGGCTTCAATATCTCGAAGTATGTTGGGTTTATGTGATGTGTCTGATTCTAGTCGCCTCATGCATCTCTGAATTGTTTGGGTAATGTTGTTTCTACCAGCTAGCTAGAATCCCACCAACTATGGTACTGAACTGCAATGCCTTTACGAATGCCATTGCATGCAGGCTTACTTCACATGTGCGGCCTTGACTGCCGGCACTTCCTCGTCTTCCGGGAGAATTGCCGGTTCGGGGCCAACGGGAGTGATGGAAAAGGGGTTGATCTGAGTATGACTCTTTGTATAATGACACTTGACTGTAGAAATGGTCAGCCCAACTCAAAGCAAGACAGAGGATGACTGACTATGCGTGAACTCCGTGGTCTCGGGGCCGAACGCCGGGACGTTCCAGTACAGGAATCTGACCCATTTGTGGATTGCGGGGTATCCGCTGCGAATGTCCCGGATGTTGCACTTGAAGTGCTGGACGTAGACGGGGTCAAATCGCAGGATTGTGGTGGCCAGACGCACATCTGCTTCGCTGACGTTTTTCCCATAGTAAAAGGGCCCTTCAGAGGTAGCTAGATGCTTCTCTGCTTTGTCGAGGGCAGCAAAGAGAGCTCGGACGGCTTTCGTATACGCCTCCTCCGTGGTGGCAAAACCACTCTTGTATACCCCATTGTTGATGTCGTTATAAGTCCACTCGTTGGTCTCGTCAATCTGTCTGCGTAGCGTCTCGGGGTACAGGTCGACTTTCTTATATTTCTCGTCGATGAAATCATCGAACTAAATCATTTCTTCAGTATATCTGACTTCTGGAGCATCCTAAAGAACGTACCTCTGTGTAGAACATGCGGATAATCTCGCTCGATTCATTGCTGACGATTTTGTGCTGCTTCTTGTCGTAGAGCGTCGGCACTGTGAACCTTCCCTTGTATTCCGGGTCCACTTGAAAGTAGATGTCCCGTAGATGAGTATATTTCTCGTGCCCCGGTACTGGATCGGGGGTCACGTTCGCGCCCGGCGCATCTTTGTCCTCGGAAGTAGCAAACCGCCAGCCTGGAGATAGTCAGTTGGCGTATCTCAGATTTCGTCTCGCGGGAGGGGGCCGACCTTTGTCCCCCATATGCCAGTGGACAGACGTATATGGGATTATGTCCTCAAGCCCCTTCAGCTTGCGTACGATGAGTGCACGATGGGCCCATGGGCACGCACTATGACTATTAACATTCTGCTTTCTTGGAGCGCAGGGGCGGGCTTCCCTACTACGAGACATAAAGATGGTATCGGTCTTTCTCGGGAGGGAACTCGGCGCCTTGTTCTCTGGAAATGAAATTCCGGAATTGAGACTGTCCCCGTTTGAACTCGCCCGTCTTATCCTGGGGTTGCACCCAATCTGTAATCTTGCTGGTCTGCCGTTTCGTTACTATCATCGCTGGAAGCGGGAGGGGTAGCCATACCATGTTTCTGTTCGCAGGGCCTAACTTCCTGAATGGAGTAGCAATGTGTGTGTTGACCAGTCTCAACCGAGAAACTGCCGGATTCATAAGATCTTGTGCTTTGGAGCGTTTGTAGAGGGCAAGATGAGGTTGAGCGTCAAACGTGGTATTTAAATGCTCCCCGCCGTCATTGAAAGCCACTACTCGAAGCGTACATGTACTTAGCGCGCTGCTTGCTAATGCTGACCTTGCCACTCGCGATAATTATCTACCATTACACAATCTCCAATCGCTGCCGCTCACACCATCGTCAATTAATTCGTGGGACTAGTGGCCAAGGTATTAAACCAAGTTACCGACTTACTGTCATTCAGTCGTGAGGGCGGAAACAATGTTTTTAGAGCAGACATGCATATGGCACGGTTAGTAGTGTTCCGTCGGCATTTACAGATCCATTACGTAGGAGTAAGGTACCGACGCCGCACTCGAGAATGTTGCTCGTGTAAAATTCTTTGATTTGTCTGTAAGCCATGATAAGCCATGCTAAGCCATGCTAAGCCATGCTCTATTTAGCTGTTCTAGACCGTAGACCGAGGATCAAGCCAGCCCTGGTCTTCAATCCCGCAGCTTCACCATCACGTATGGGATTTCCACGTCGTCGCCACTCTGGTCGTCTGCGCAAACCTCGAAGATGACGTTCTTCTGGTGTGCAGGAACCTGGGTTGACAGTCAGCAAGGTATCCACATACGATAGTACAAATCCTGTGGACGAGTGGCTAACTCACCGGCTTCTTCGAGATGGTCTCAACAAGCTCGCTCAGCTTGAGGCCATAGCGGTCATTGAGTTTGGCAGGAGGGAAAAAGCTGGCGTAGAGAAGACTGACACCGGAGCTCAGCATCGTGATATCAAGACCTTTGGCTGCGAAGAAGTCAATCAACTCTCGCAGAGTGACATTGCCAATCTCAAAGCGGTCCCAGAGCTTGTCAACCGTGACCTCTTCGCCTCCCTTGCCCTTGTAGGATCCCTTGGGGCTGGCGATCGGCTCACTGAAGCCAAAGAATGGCAAGGCGAGGTTCACGAAGCCATTCTTGTATTGCTCAATATCAGTCTTTCCATCAATGATCTTGTAGAGTTCAAAAATGACAAGACCAGTGACAAGTGCAGTGGTCGTCGCGATGGCAGGAATGATCTTTCCGGCGATAAATTTCGTCTTGTGGCGGTCTGCGGTTGCAATGCTGTAGTTCTCGGCACGAAGATTGCTTGCAGCAGTGATAAAGTCGATATGATGGTTAGAATCGTCGTCCTTCTCAAATTCTACAGGTTCAAGCTTGAATCCCGCTAGTGACTTCGCGGCTGGGATATTCTTGGTGATTTCCTGCAGCTCGGCGCTGTCATCGAAGCTGGAATTTGCTGCTGGTGCATTGGGATCCTAAACAATTAGCTTGGGTTGCAGGTTCTACGAGTTCCTATGTACATACCGGCTCGTTCTCGTCAGCTTGAATCTTGACAGTTGGGTTGGGAGAGAAGTCGGGGATAATCATGTTGTCAAGCACTTTCTCGAAAGTCGATGCAGTAACGCCCTTGGTGTTGATGCCGTAGTTGAAAGCGTGAAGATGAGCCCCAGCAATGACGAATCCAATGTGAGTTTCGTTCTTAGGATCAAACTTCAGTGGGGTAGGAGCACGCTTGGGACCTGACCAGAAGGGCTGTCCACTGGAAGACTTCGAGTCTTTCGGGAAGTTGTACAACAGCTGTTGAATTGCATTGTTGTACTGCTTCTCAAACTGCAGACGAGCCCACATAATACAGTCCTCGAAGCTCAAAGGCTTTTCGCTCACTAGAAAATCGCGAATCATTTCCAGTGTCGCCTTCTCGTTGCCTCCCTGCTTCAGTGTTGCTTCGATGTAATTTGGCTGAGTCAGATAGAGGTTCACAGTCTCTGCAGGCTTGACAAAGTATGATTCGAACAGATCTCTTGCCCAAGCAATGGTGTGCTCAATCTTGTTGGGGAAACTCCTCAGAGTGCACATGGGGAACGTCTGTTCTGGAGGGTCCTGCGAACTGGAATAAGATTCTGTGAGATGAGGCAAGACAGTTTGAGTATTGCCCTTTGTGCCCAGGGTGCCACTCTCCAGCAAGGGCTTGCGGAAGAAGACACATCGGCGATCAACATACTGGCGTGCCTCAACGTTGTCAAGAGCGTTGGTGACGCCGTCAAGGCTCGACCAGAAGTCTTCGTTGAAGGTGTCTTCGGTGTCCGGACCGACTCTGTCTTTCAGGACAACAATATGGCCCTTCAAGTCCGGGTTCATGGCCTGGACGGCGGCGGCCGCACAGTCACTCTTCATCTTGCCCACATCAGCTGGCCTGAAGAGGAACTGACGATTCAGATTGCTCTTCTCGATTTGATCGTTGTCAGTGACGGTGATCTTGCCACCAGGTCCAGTGGCAAGTCCGATCATAGCCCAGCCCTTCAGCATCTCGCAACCGATAGCGCCGGTCCCGACAAGGAACTCTTTCACATTGCCCAGCTTCTCTTGGAATTCACGACCGAACACGGCAATTTGTCCATCATAGCGTGAGCCAACTGGACTGCATAGTTCTTCGGACCGCTTCGTGCTCGTAGACAGCGATTCAAGGGAATCGAAGTACAGCCACTGGAAGATTGGGTTGAATTTGCCAGAGACAGCTTTCAGGACTTCCTGTGCTGCAAGACCTCCGTAGAAAGCAGCCATAGGACTAAGATCGCCCTGTGCTTGATAGCTGAGCTCAGTAAGAAGCTTTTCGTCAATCTCAACATCGAGCTCTTCCTGCTTCGCAAGGTCTTTGGCGACTCCGACAAGCACCACCGCGTCCTTTTCATTGTGGGGACGAGGGTAATATCCGCGCGTTTGAGCGAAGTCATGAAGAGCTTGGAAGCCAATGTGGAGCTGCTGGGGTCGATCGAATTTGGCGTAATCGGAAATCAGGAACTCGGGCTCTTTGAGCGAAGAAGAGAATGACTTGAAGTTCAAGAACTTGGGCATCTTCACCTGAGTGTACATGCCTCCTCTCTTGTACTGACCGAGTCCAGCGACACTGCCAATGGAGAAGGTGTATGGGCCCTTGACCGTGACTTTTCGTGGCTCGGCGCCATTGAGAGCCTCCATTCCTTCGACTTCGGTGAATGTTACGAAGTCACCATCTTCCAGGCCATGTCGTGTTTCATCGAGAGCAGAGACAAGGCCCTCCTCGTCAATACCAGCAACGATGCCGCTGACAACGTTCTCACCGGTACTGTCCAGCACAGTAAAGTTCTCGCCAAAGTCACAGAATATGGAGCCAAATAAACCGAAGGTATCTGCGATAACCACATAGATGCCCTTAGTATGGCAGTAGTCGGCGATGACCTTCTGGTCTTTGAGAGGAGTGTTGGTGAGGACGACCACCTGGAACTTGTCAAGCTGGTGAAGCTCAGTTGCGAGACTGTTTAACATTAGCTACTGAATGGCTATCAGCCTAGAAACCGGCGGATACACACCTGGCAGCTGGCAGAACAGACACAGGCGTGTAGGCGTTGAGTTCGCCAATGCGAGGGGCCGTGACGTCTGCTCTGGGTTTTCCAACATCCTCGGGGCGTAAGAAGAACTGTGAGGACAAGTCCGCGATGGTTGCTGGAGCAGGGTCGAACAGAGTCAGGCTCTTGACACCGGCGAGAGCGATGTTCTTCGCGATCTCAACACCAAGACCTTTCAAGCCCGAAATGAGTACATTCGAAGCTCCCATTCTCTTCATTGCCTCATGGCCCAGAACGTAAAGCTGTCGGCTGTACAGAGACTCATCGATTTCGGTACCCACGACCGAGTGGTCAACCTGCATCTTGGTGTCCATGTCGACGTCTGTGCCGGCCGGGTTCTGTACGGTGCTAGGTCAGTACCTAGACTTAGGGACAGTGGGCCTTGGGTGAGGAAGCCGGAGGCTCACAGTCATGATGCGCTTCTCTGCGGGCAGCAGGCCTTCGTCGGAAGCTTTGCGTTTCCCCAGCTTCGCTCCACCAGGTACAGCTTCCCGCGTATGGGATGGAATTGTGGCGGCTGAACCAGTCTCTGCTGCAACGCGGAGACCGGCTGTGAGGATTTTGTGGAGTGGCAGATGGATTCGAGGCGGGGGACGCAAGGACGACACTGTGATGTGCAGGTGTTGTCGGTGCTGCTGTTGAGTGAGGTTGTTTGTTGCTTGAGTATTGCTCAGCAGCTCTCTTGCACCAGTTATGACGCGGGGCGATAGCTATGTTGCGCCTAATCCGCGGCAGAACACGGAACATCGATTGATCCGCCGCTCTGTTTCAGCCTGCTGGAATTAGATGACGAAATTCTAGAGTATTCCTAAGTAATATTTCTACTAGTCGAGAAAATACATCGGAGAACCCTTGCCAGCTAGTTGCGCTCCCAGCAAAATAAGAATTAGAGTAATGAAATTGTGCCGAGCGAGACCCCTAACCGGCCATTGCAACACAGTCAGACGCCCACACATGTACATAGCTTACTTCGCGAATCACGCCCTTTGTCCACGGGCACACCAAGATTTCTTCCACTCCATCGTATCACGCAAAGCCTCGCCAAAACCTCTACATCATTGGCGGTATTGGCAGGGTATGGGCTGGGCTTTGCCCATGTTACAACCTATTCAGCGCTGTACAAGAATGGTTAAGTCACAGCACAGTCATCCAGCTTTTTGGCCTAAAGTTCTGTGCCATATTTCCTACCTATATATTCCCCTTTCCCTCAACGTCCACTTTGTCTTCTTCATCCTCAGCAATTTCTTGAAGTGCAAGTCTGCAAGAAGTCTTCCTTCCGTCTTCCACTTCGCATACCACCAATCCTTGGACCATGTCGAACATAGTCCCTGTTTCCGCCCACAAGCTCGGCGGTGCTGAGAAGCCAGCTACCGACATCGACCGACGAGGATGTAAGCGTATCGTCCCATTGCAAGTGCTGTGTCTGGGTCAGTCCAGAACTGGTACAACATCTCTACGTGCCGCCCTTTACCAATTGGGCTACGACGATGTTTATCATTATCACAGCTGCATAAGGGAAAACCTCAAAGATGCTGATATGTGGCTGGAGGCATTCGAGGCCAAATTTGAGGGCAAAGGCAAGCCATACGGTCGTGCTGAGTTCGACAAACTGCTGGGCCACTGTATGGTAAGTCTTGCTGATTCGATAATCCACGAGAGACACTCCATTGATCGGATAATAGGCTGTGACCGATCACCCGTGTGCTTCATTTGGCCCTGAACTTATAGCTGCCTATCCAGACGCAAAGGTGATCCTCACAGTACGTGACAACGTCGATGTCTGGTACAAGTCCGTCGAATCCACCATCTGGCCCTTCTTCAAGCTTCGATACGGACCCCAGCAAACCCTGCGAACCAAGCTCCTCTTCTTTCTTGGCTTTCTTCCTCCGCTTCCGGGCTACCTGCAAAGGATGTCCGACACGACAGCCAAGCACACGGCCTTCGGCAACTTCCCCGCCGAAGGCAAAGACTGGTATTTGTCCGAGAATGAGAATATCAGGAAACTGGTGCCAAAGGAAAGATTGCTCGAATTCAATGTCAAGCAAGGATGGGGTCCCCTGTGCGAGTTCCTGGGAAAGGATATGCCTGAGGGCAGCTTCCCTCGGTTGAACGACAGCGAGTTCTTTGCGGCCAGGTCGAAGATAATGAGGGAGCAGACGATGAGGAGGATGAAGCTGAGATTGGCGAAGGCAGCAGGCATTGTAGGAGCAGTGATATTTGCCGCTATTCTTGTCAGGAAAGATGGCTTGCAGAGCTTCCCGGCTCTGGGCAAGTTTATCAAGTCCTCTTGAATGGGGAGCCTGAGAGTAGGATGAGACTTTTACGCTCAGCTTTGGGCATGCGAAAAGGCTAGCAGGCTCAAGGCGGTAACATGCAACTTAGGTTTCCCATATTCGGCTTCTGGCCGGTGGTTTCTGAGAGCAATCATTACACTAGTCGAGACTGCCTGCCGGGATCGGTATCTTCAGACTTCATTCTCCATGCTGTTCACAAGGGGCACTTGTTTCTACATGCAAATCTCTTTTTAAAGGCGCTTTTTCTGTTATTTTGTGGGGTGACGGTAGTATTTATAATAATAACCCCGGTTACTATGAATGGTATTCCTACTTATTTTGAATATTCCCAATTACCTCGAGTATCTTTGATTATTCGGCCACCTTAGCACGGTAGCACCTAGAGAGTGAAGCGAGGCCGAGGAAAAGGGATAGTATGTCGATTAGGTCCAGCTTGTCCTGGATTTCAGACCTCCAGTCGGGATCTAGCTCACCCCTATATATATGCTAGCACCTTGGGAATCTAGCCCACACCCACGGTCATTTCGTGTGCGGAAGATTCAGGACAACGAGCTCCCTTGGTCTCTTAGCTTGATTAAGATCTACTCATTTCAGTTACTAGTCTTGTAGCTTCGTATATTTCTCGTGGAACATTAGGTTTGTCTCATTAGGGTTTAGCTATTCATGGTATCTATTTATTGAAAGGCTTTGAAATCACTAGCAAGTCACATAATGCAGAGAATAATCAAGTGAATGATGTCCATTTGCGTTTTTTGTTTGAGGATTACGCAGGCTTCCAAGGACCAGGCGCAAAGGATGTCTCGGCGAGACTTTCCATCATCCTATTCAGAAGAATAGAAATGAAGAAAGCCCGATATGTAGGTGAGCATCCCTCCTCAAAAATCAAATCCCGGCCTAGGAACCATCAAGTCAGCGTGCCGCACTTCCGGCTCAGTAGACCTGGTCGTCATAGTCTGTCTATCCGGCCACAACGGATGCGGTCTCATAGCACCAGTACTACCATCCGCCCACCCTTCTCACGTGCAGCTTACAGCCATTCAGCGGCTTTAAGCTCAGGCTCGTGGTCATCACCACTTCCTGACCCTCGACAGGCCTAAAGTCGTATCGTCCCACCAATGCCGTAAGAAGGGTGGCCAGCTCAGACTTCGCAAATCCCTGGCCGATGCAATTACGCGGTCCTTGCATGAACGTGTTGAAGCTGTAGTTGTCCTTCGCGCCGCCGCGGTTGTGCTGGCCAGGCGCCATCCAGCGATCCGGGTTGAAAATCTCGGCATCCTCGCCCCAGAGCGACTTCATGCGGTGTAGGCCCCAATTCGAAGACTCTGCTATCGTATTTTTAGGCACGACGCGTCCAGCTAGCTGCGTTTCGGTCTTTGAGATACGCGTAGTCTGCAAAATCGTAGGATAGAATCTCAAAGACTCCATGCATACTGCATGCAGGTAGGGGAGGTTGTCGATCATGTCAGCGAAGACGGTCTCCAGCTCAGAAGACACCAGATGCTCGCGGATTTCCTTGCGCAGTCTGTCTTGCACTTCCGGATGCTGCGAGAGCGCATGCAGAGAACAAGTCAGGGACGCTGCGGTGGTTTCGTGTCCAGCAGCCAGAAACGTCATGAGTTGATCTTCAATCTCGCAATCTGTGAAAGCCCCAGATTTCAGGGCAACCGAAAGGATGTCAACACCGGACTCGTCGGAGGCTTTCTCTAGCCTGGCCTTTCCGTTCCTAATAGCTTCGCGGCATGCTCCACGCACGACTTGAACCGCTTCGACGACCCAGCCGTGGCGTCTGCCAATCAGGAATTTGAGAAGCCAGTAGGGAATAATCATGGTCATAGCTCGTGCAGTTTCGCGCTTCTTGCCATCACCCACGTCGAAGATCTTGTGGTAGTTGCTCGCTATGTCGCAATCTGGATTCTGCAGGGTATCGAAGTCATGGCCGAATGCCGCAAGACCAATAACATCGAACGAGACTCTGGTTGACAGCGGGCTCATATCTAGAATGGGTCCTTTCTGATTTCCACCGAGGGGAACACTTGAGTGGTGATCGGTTTCCAGAATCTCCCTATCCATGAGCTTGGCCAATTCCAATGCCTTCTGATAGAAGAGGGGGTAAAGTTGTTTGATGTGTCGGTATGAAAATGCTGGATTCATGTTCTTTCTCTGAACCTAGCTGGGTTATAGTACCGGGTCTCGGGAACAGCGCTAGGCAGACTTACCCTGTGGACATCGCCTTCGGCGACAAGGAGACCTTCGCCAGTAATTGGATACAGAAGAGAGCGCGCAGTGATCTTGCCCCAATCATCGCAATGAGCAACACATGCTTCACGGATAGTCTCCGAGGTAGCAAACAGGAGACGATCGCCATTCAGAATACCTCTGTAGCGGAGCACAGGCTCATCTGGAGAATCCTGCATGTACCTGTACAGGTCTGTTGCTGTAGGCTCAGAGAGGAAGTTCTTGAGCCACGAGGCATTGGGGTCTTTCTGGTTCTGCGCTGCGTCAGACGAGGGTCCTTTTGCGGAAGCAGTTATCCGAAACAATGGTATATACCTTCGCCCAGGGAAAGCGTTGGAGAGGGTTGAAGAGACGTTTGAAGATCAGGTAAAGCAAGGTAGAGCCCAAGGCCAAGTACAGAAAGAGCAAGGAGGGTGCAGAGACACCCGACACTTGGCCAATGGCGAAGAGAAGTCGAGAGTAGAGCAGATAGAGAGATGCAGTGGTCACAACAGCAGCCAGGATAGGCGCCATTTTTTTTAAGGATGGAATTGGGAGGGAGGAGGCTCAGGCTCAGGCCAGATATGTGGAGGACTCGAAGGCTGGAGCGTTGCACCTGGGTGGATCAAGAAGTTGGGTCGCGGACGGCAGCAGAAGAATTGCCAAATTGGGCAGACTTTTGTTCGAAGCAGGCGCAGTACAAGTAACAGCAACATGGCTCGGAGCTTCAGTGCCACTGTAGCCATGTTGACTGTTGACGTATGCTCTGATTATCACAGAATACTGACGATTCAAAGAATTCCAGCGTGGACGTCGGACTTTCAGTAAACTTCGCCGACATGGTCGTCAGTCCGACTCGTCACAAGCTCCAGTCCAAGATGATCGCCCCCAGCCGGCACTTAAATGCGGCCAAGACGACCCACTTGCAGATCTGTGCAGGATGTACTCAGCTGAATATGTTACTTTGTTGCTTGGCTTCTGCCCATGGTTGGGTAAACTCATAAGGACACTACCAGCATAAAGCTGCCCATCATGGGAATAATTCAATTACATGTAATGGGAAATATTCAAAGTGTCTGACCAGCTGCCAGCTAGCCGGTGGCCCGTGCGTACGCAGCCAAGACTCTGAATAGCTTCGAGAGAGAGCGATGTTACCACCACCATCGTGATCAGCTCGACCTCTGTGATTCTTTCTACTAGCCTGAGCGATAGGAGTGCATACATAAACGGATGAAAGCGTGTCTATAAGTTCTTGAGCCAGAGCAGATGAGTTCTGATAGCTCAATGTCAGAAAGTTTACAAGGTTACACAGGGTTCTCATAGGACATAGAGTTTCGGCATTCTTATGTAGTACATGTACCTTGGCTCGCGGGGACAATTCTTGTACGCTCACTTGAATGTTGCAGAGTCATAACTACCTAGGTCGATAGCACGTTTTGAGCTTTGGCGGTAAAATGTTACGTTTCTAAGTATCACAGTGCCGCCGGGATCTCGCATTCACCAGAGTGGTCATATATCTGCAACAACGTCATTTGGCCGGCTATTAAAACAAAACAGCTGATCAAATGCCTGAAGGATTGGCTACATCCGGTTATTCATCCTGATTGTTTGAAGTTGTTTTAGCCTCTGCATGCAAATAGCCGACCCGACCCCGACCTACTTTATATTAAACCTCATTAAGAATGTTATGCGTTTGATTGACCAACTACTTTTCACGGGTCAGATGGGTCATTTCCCAGATTCATTCCCTGTCTAGCAGCTGATGTGTGTTGCCATACGGAAATGCATCAAACTCGTGGTGTCATAAACATGCTTTTTCGGTATCGACAAGGTCTTCCATATTGGACATAAAGATTCCTATAAAGCATGAGCGCCTGCCAAGAACTTGATTTGTCGTCTTTCTCCTGACAACATCCTCTCACTGTCACTTCGTCGTCCCAACAGCAAATGTAAGGAAACCTTGACTCGAAAGTTGAAACAGACGAGAAACTTCTTACTAAAAAACTTCTGACTAAACATGCTCGACAGTACTCATCGTTGTCAACATGAAAGTCTCTACCCTTTTCTCCGCTGCCGCGCTCACTGGCACTACCCTTGCTCATGGTGGAGTTCTGTACTATGCCACCACAAATCCGGTCGCATGGATCAACGGGTAGGTTTTCCGCCTTTCTCTCAAGGGAGGAGCAATCTGCTAACAAATATTTCAAGATTTTCTCCCTACAACTCGCCCACCGGCCAAAGCACCATGCAGCGCGAATGGGATTCCTACAACCCACTTCAGGACCCGACCCAGACCGTGA